>CAUYQG010021008.1:0-19955 GCA_963574415.1 Tarsius wallacei
GGCTCCGGCGATCCTTCCGCCTCAGCCTTCCCAGTAGCCGGAACTACAGGCGCGCGCTACCACGCCCGGCTGATTTTTTTTTTTTTTTGATTTATTGTAGAGATGAGGTTTCGCCTGCCCAGGCGGGTCTCGAACCCGCGGCCTCAGGCAAAGGCGCGGGATTACAGGCTGAGCCACTGAGCTCGGCTAGCCATCAGCTTTTTAATCTAACTTTTGTAGTTTAAAATTTCTTCGGTTTACTTTAGTAAGAAAAAGTGGAGCAAGGGGAAAGGAGAGTAGCAGGAGAGGAGAGGCCTTGTAGGTCATTGCAAGAACTTTGACTTTTATTCTAAATAAAAGTCACTGGAGAGTTTGTGCCTAGGAATAATCTGACTTTTTTTTTTTTTTTTGAGCCGGAGTCTCACTCTGTCGCCCAGGCTGGAGTGCAGTGGCACACTCAAGACCACCACAGCCTCGATCGCTGGGCTCAGGTGATCCTTCCACCTCAGTCTTCCAAGTAGCTGGAACTACAGGAATACGCCACCACGCCCAGCTAATTTTTTGATTTATTCTAGAGATGAGATCTTGCCAAGTTGCCCAGGCTGGTCTCGAACCTGTGGGCTCAGGCAACTCTCTCACCTCAGCCTCCCAAAGTGCTGGGATTATAGGCGTAAGCTACCGTGCCTGGCCCTGACTTTTTTTTTTTTTTTTTTTTTTTTTTTTTGAGGGCTGAGCCACCGAGCCTGGCTGACTTTTGTTTTTACAGAGTCACTTTGATGCTTAGTGGAGAAAAAATTGGCTAGGGGAAGGCAAGGGCAGAACAGAGAGATGTGAGGAGGCTGTTGCAATAATTCAGGTGAGTGATGCTGGAGATGATGGCGGCTTGGATGAGGGGAAGGTAGTGAAGGCAGTGAAAGGGATGGGATTTCTGCACACATACATGCATCACCTGTGTGTGTCTTCTGTCTCAGCAACCGTTTATTGCGTTCTACCAATATTAATTATAAAGCAAATCTAATTGCAGTGTTAACATAGAGCAAATTTTTACAGAGTATATTTTGTTTTCTTTCTTTTTTTTTTTTTTTGAGTTGGAGTCTTACTCTGTCGCCCAGACTGGAGTGCAGTGGCCGCTCCTGGCCACCGCAGCCTCGACCTGCTGGGCTCCAGCGATCCTTCTGCTCAGCCTTCCAAGTAGCTGGAACTATAGGCACACGCTACCACGCCTGGCTAATTTTTTGATATATTGTAGAGATGAGGTCTCGCCAAGTTGCCCAGACAGGTCATGAACCCGCGGGCTCAGGCAATTCACTCACTTCGGCCTCCCAAAGCGCAGGATTACAGGCTGAGCCACTGAGCCCGGCCATATTTTGTTTTCTTATTACAAAGTTGGAGATACACTATCATGATTTTTAAAAAAATCTTCAGCCAGGCTCGGTGGCTTTTAAAATATGACTCTAGTCATATTTTAAAAGTATATGGAAAAAGTATTTGTGCCTGAGACATAGCATATCTTTTCATAATACATTTTCCTATCCTTAGGTGGCTTTGCAAAGGTCAAACTTGCCTGCCATATCCTTACTGGAGAAATGGTAGCTATAAAAATCATGGATAAAAATGCACTCGGGGTAAGTTTAAAATTATTTTTAAAATATTCTACTAATAATAAGTTTTGTGAATTAAAACTTGAATTTGCTTTAATGTTCTAGTTACTTCTATTTATTTATTTAGAGACAGTATCTTGCTGTGTCATCCGTGCTGGAGTGCAGAGGTGCGATCATAGCTTACTGCAACCTCAAACATTAGGGCTCAAGTTGTCCTCCTTCCTTAGCCTCCTGAGTAGCTAGTACTGTAAGGGTGAGCCTCCGGGCCTGGCCTGCTCTTTTCTTAGAATAGTATTTTTTTTCTTTCTTTTTTTTGTTGAGTTGGAGTCTCACTCTGTCGCCCAGGCTGGAGTGCAGTGGCATGCTCATGGCCACTGCAGCCTCAACCTGTTGGACTCAGGTGATCCTTCCCCCTCAGCCTTCCAAGTAGCTGGAACCACAGGCATATGCCACCATGCCTGGGTAATTTTTTCATTGATTTATTGTAGAGATGAGGTCTCACCAAGTTGCCCAGGCTGGTCTCGAGCCAATGGGCTTAGGGAGTCCTCTCACCTCAGCCTCCCAAAGTACTGGGATTATAGGCGTGAGCCACTGCGCCTGGCCAGAATAGTATTTTTATATATTTTAAAAGATGTACAGATCTGTGGTTTTAATAGTAATCTTAGGCCGGTTGCGGTGGCTCACGCCTATAATCCCAGCACTTTGGTAGGCTGAGGCAAGAGGATTGCCTGAGTCCAGGGGTTTGAGACCAGCTTGGGCAACTTGGCAAGACCTTTGTCTCTACAATTAAAAAAAAAAAACTTAGCTGGGCATAGTGGCATGCACCTGTGGTTCCAGCTACTTGGAAGGCTGAAGTGGCAGGATCACCTGAGCCCAGCAGGTGGAGGCTGCAGTGGCCGTGAGTGTGCCACTGCACTTCAACCTGGGTATCAGAGTGAGACTGAGTCAAAAAAAAAAAAGTGTGGTGGGGGGGGCGAGTGCAGTGGCTCACACCTATAATCCCAGCACTTTGGGAGGCTGAGGTGAGAGGATTGCCTGAGCCCATGAGTTTGAGACCAGCCTGGGCAACTTGACAAGCCCTCATCTCTACAATAAATCAAAAAATTAGCCAGGTGTGGTGGCGCATGCCCTAGTTCCAGCTACTTGGAAGGCTGAGGCTGAAAGCAGGTCGAGGCTGTGGTGACCATGAGCATGCCACAGCACTCTAGACTAGCCCGCAGAGTGAAACTACAACTCAAAAAAAAAAAAAAAATCCTTTTCCTAATTAGCCTACTTCCCCTGTGTGAATGGTTCCAAGATCGAGCAGCTTGTTACCTCCTAAAGTAGCCCATTCCATTTGTGGTCTTGGCTACAATGTACATAAAGTTGTTATTATTATATTGAAGTAAGGCCTGTCTCTTTTGATGGTCTATTGGGCCTTCTGTATCCTTTTTAGTGTTTGAAATCACCCTGAGTAATCTTTTTTTTAAGTTCTCGCTACCATTCTTCATTTCATTTGGTTTCTAGGCTTTTCCTTGTTCTGGTTTCCTGCTGAGAATTCACTAGTCTCTCAGTATGTATCTGTGGCAATTTCTTTTTTGAAGATAAATTTAAAAAATTAATTTTTTCCTGACTATACATTTCTAAGAGTTAAAAAAGAAAAAGGAAGGGGTGGGCTTGGTGGCTCAGCCTGTAATCCCACGCTTTGGGAGGCCGAGGTGAGTGGATTGCCTGAGCCCGCGGGTTCAAGACCCGCCTGGGCAACTTGGGAAGACCTCATCTCTACAGTAAATCAAAAAATTAGCTGTGCGTGGTAGCGCGTGCCTGTAGTTCCAGCTACTTGGAAGGCTGAGGTGGAAGGATCGCCAGAGCCCAGCAGGTCGAGGCTGCGGTGGCCAGGAGCGGCCACTGCACTCCAGGCTGGGCGACAGAGTGAGAAGCGACAGAGTGAGACTCCAACTCAAAAAATTTTTTTTTGTGTTGGAGTCTCACTCTGTCGCCCCACCTGGAGTGCAGTGGCATGCTCACAGCAACCGAAGCCTCGACTTGCTGGTGCTTAGGAGATCCTTCCGCCTCAGTCTTCCAAGTAGCTGGAACCACAGGCATGAGCCACAATGCCTGGTTAAGTCTTTTGTTGTTTTTGTAGAGACACAGTCTCACCATGGTGCCCAGGCTAGTCTTGAACCCCTGGGCTCAGGTAATTCTCTCTCCTCTGCCTACCAAAGTGCTGGGATTATGGGTGTGAACCATTGTACTGGCCAAAAAATTTCTTCTGAATTGAGTTAGCATTATAATTACTAGTAGTATACAACTGAGTAAGACAACATAAACACTTTATACATGTTTATTATCAAGTCATATAATTTTTTAAATGTCTTTTTTTCTGGAATGAGACAGGTTTAGCATCAATTGTTACTTTAATTTTTTTTTTTTTTTTTGAGTTGAGATCTCACTCTGCTGCCCAGACTGGAGTGCAGTGGCATGTTCACGGCCACCGCAGCCTCGACCTGCTGGACTCAGGTGATCCTTCCGCCTCAGCCTTCGAAGTAGCTGAAACTACAGGCACGCACCACCACGTCCGGCTAATTTTTAAAAATTTTTATTGTAGAGATGAGGTCTCACCAATTTGCCCAGGCTGGTCTTGAACCCGTGGGCTCGGGCAATCCTCTCACCTCGGCATCCCAAAGTGCTGGGATTATTGGCGTGAGCCACTGTGCCTGGCTACTTTTTAATTTTTGATATAAGTGCTGGCTAGCATATATAAGTAAGTCAAAGGGAATATAAGTAGTTTTTATAGGTATGTTATTCAATTCTTTGAATTTCTTCCAAAATATATACTGAAATCACACAGTGGCCTGTATCAGAAATTATTTTTAATAATCTACTAACTGACAATTCAGGATCTCCTTCCATTTTAATTTTTTTTTTTTTTTTAGTGCTCAGAACTATATTTATTAACCTAATAAGCATTAAACAGTGTTTTTTCTTGAGCATTTCAACATTGAGTACAAATTTGATTAATTTTCTTGAGAAATTTAAATTCGGTATGGCTTATTCACTTTAACACTTCAAATGCTTAAATAGCAAACAAAGTGCTTGCTTTGGTAACAAATATACTAAAATTGGAACAGTACAGAGAAGATTAGTATGGTCCTTGCACAAGAATGACACACACATTTGTGAAGTGTTCTTCCTAAAAATTAATTAAAGCAAACAAAGTGTGTACTATTATTCCAAAATGTATTATCATGCGGATACTCAAAACTTAAAGCATTAATATCATGACATTAATTCATGATTTCTAAACTTGTTTTTATATTTTCTATTGTTATTTTTTTTATTTTAGTTACTTCCTAGGATTTTAATAATATTTTGAATACTTCCAGGTCTTAGTCATGAGGTTTCCCTTCAACCCCCCCAAAGAAAGAAGAAAAAGGATGATCATATTAGAATAGTCAAAATTACAATTGATTTTTGGTCAAGACGTGACATCTGGGTGAATAGTTCTAGATAATTGGATCTTGAGCCACTGATCATTAGATTTAATTCTTTTAAAATATTTTATTTTTAAAAAATTTTATGTTTTTTTATTTAAAAAATGTGAGGTACAATTCAGGATTAGGTGTACAAGTGGTCATCGTACAGGTAAAGTTGGTCTCCACTTTATCTGGTTTGATATCAGGCACCGTTATTGATGTTGTGCCCCCCATCCCCACCCCGGCAATATCCTGCTACTGTCATTCCCTTTCTTCTAGTATTATGGTAATTGCTCAGGGTCCACTTATGAGTGAGAACATGTGATACTGTATTCTTTGTTTCTGTGGTAGATCACTGAGTATGAGAGACTCTAAATCCATCCAAGTTGCTGTGAAGTTCATATGTTTGTCCTTCTTTATGGCTGCATAATATTCCATCATGTATATGTACCACATGTTTTTAATCCAGTCCAGTTTTGATGGGCAGCACAGTTGGTTCCATGTTTTTGCTTTTGTGAATAGTGCTGCAATAAATGTGCTTGTGCAGGTATCTTTTTTGTAGAATGATTTGAGTTCCTCCAGGTATATTCCCTATAGTGGGTATTGCTGGGTCATATGGAAGGTCAATGTCTAGTTCTTTTAGAAATGCCACACTATTTTCCAAAGAGATTGCACTAGTTTGCATTCCCACCAGCAGTGTAGAAGCCGTCCTTTTTCTCCTCATCCTCACCAGAATCTGTTGTTGTTTGTTTTATTAATGATGGCCATTCCTACTGGGGTTAGGTGGTATCTCAATGTGGTTTTGATTTGCATTTCTTTGATGATTAGTGAGGCTGAGCACTGTTTTCATGTGTCTATTGGCTGCTTGTATATTTTCTTTTGAGAAGTGTCTATTCATGTCTTTTGCCTTTTTTTTTTTTTTCGAGTTGCAGTCTCACTCCATCACCAGGCTGGAGTGTAGCGGCTCGCTCACGGCCACTCCAGCGTCAACCTGCTGGGCTCTGGCGATATGTGTGCTTCAGCGTTCCAGGTATACAGAACTATAGGCACGTGCCTCCTCGCCTGGCTAATTTTTAAAATTTATTGTTGAGATGAGGTCTCATCAAGTTGCCTGGGCTGGTCTCGAACCCGTGGGCTCAGGCAATCCACTCGCATTGGCCTCCCAAAGTGCTGGGATTACAGGCTGAGCCACCGAGAGCCTGGCCTCCTTTTTAATGGAGTTGTTTATTTTTTTCTTTTCGGCGTTTAGTTCGTCGTTTTAGTTCTTTATAGATCCCTGAATGTCAAGTCTTTGTCAGATATACAGTTGGCAAATATTTTTTCCCATTCTGTGGGCTGTCTCCCTGCTCTCTTGATGGTTTCTTTTGCTTTGCAGAAGCTTTTCAGTTTGATGAGGTTCCACTTGTCTAATTATCTCTTATGGCATGGGCACTTGGGATTATGATCAGGAATTGGTTGCCGGTTCCAATGTCCATAAGGATGTCTCTTGCATTTTCTAAGATTCTTATAGTTTGAGGTTTTACGGCTAGGTCTTTGATCTATTTAGAGGTGATTTTTGTGTATGGTGATAGGTAAGGGTCCTGTTTCAATCTTCTGCATGTGGTTAGCCAGTTTTCCCAGCACCATTTACTAAATAGATTCTCTTCTTCCCAGTGGTTGATGGTGGAGGCTTTGTTGAAGATGAGTTGGTTGAGAAGTTGAGATTTTGCTTCTGGAATCTCTATCCTGTTTCATTGGTCCATATGCCTATTCTTGTACCAGGCTGTTTTGATTATTGTAGCCTTATAGTAAGTTTAAAGTCTGGAAGTGTGATACCTCCTGCTTTGTTTCTTTTGTTGAGGATTGTTTTGACTGTTGGTAGTCATTTATGTTTCCATATAAATTTCTGTATTGTCATTTCCAGGTCTGAGAAGAATGATGTTGGTATTTTAATGGGTATTGCATTGAATCTGTAGATTGCTTCTGGCAGGATGGACATCTTAACAATGTTGATTCTTCCTATTCATGAGCATGGAATATTTTTCCATTTGTTTGTGTCTTCTTGGATTTCTTTGAGCAGTGTTTTGTAATTCTCATTGTAAAGGTCTTTCACTCCTCTGGCTAGGAAGATGCTGAGGTATTTCTTTTTTTGTGTGTGACTATTGTGAATTGGATTGTGCTTTTTATTTGGTTCTCTGCCTGCTTGTTGCAGGTATATAAGAATGCAACTGTCTTTTGCACATTTATTTTGTAACCTGAGACTTTGCCAAAGTCCTTTATCAGCGAAAGCAGATTTTTGACAGATTCTCTTGGGTTTTCAAGATAGAATCATATCGTCAGCAAAGAGGGATAACTTAACTTCCTCTTTTCCTATTTGGATACCCCAACTTCCTTCTCTTGTTTAATTGCTGTAGCTAGAACTTCTAACACAATGTTGAACAGGAGGGTTGAGACTGTGCAGCCTTGTCTTGTTCCGGTTTTCAGGGGAAATGTTTCCAGTTTTTGTCCATTTAGCAATATGTGCTTGCTGTGGGTTTTTTGTAGGTGGCGCTTACTATTTTGAGGTATGTTCCTTCTATGCCTAGGTATTTGAGGGTTTTTATCAAGAAGGATGCTGGATTTTTATCAAAAGCTTTTTCTAAATCTAACGGTATAATCATGTGGTTCTTGTTTTTATGTCTGTTGATGTATTTAATGACATTTATGGTCTTGTGGATGTTGAACCAGCCCTGCAATCTGGGGATGAAGCCTACTTGGTCATGGTGGATGATTTTTGAGATGTGTTGTTGGATCTGATTTGTTAGAATCTTGTTGAGAATTTTTGCATCTATGCTCATCAGGGATATTGGCCTGTAGTTCTTTTTTTTGTTGGATCTTTATGCAGTTTGGGTATTAGTGTGATGTTATCTTCATAAAATGATGTGGGGAGAATTCCTTTTCTCAATTGCCTGGAATACTTTCAATAGGATTGGTATCAGCTCCTCCTTGTACATTTTGTAGAATTCTGCTGGAAAACCATCTGGTCTAGGTAGTTTTCTTATGACTGAGTCAATTTCCTGGGTTGTTATTGGTCTATTTAGTGTCTCATTGTCTTCTTGTTTCAACCTTAGGAGGTTGAGTGATGTCAGAAAGTCTTCCATTCATTTAGGTTATCAAGTTTTTTTCCATACAGGTGTGCATAGTAATCTCTGATAATCTTTTGTATTTTTTTGAGGTCAGTTGTGATTTAATCTTTTGCAATTCTGATTGTGTTTGGGCTTTTTCTCTCTTTTTCTTGGTCATTCTGGCTAGGATCTATCAATCTTGTTTATTCTTTCAAATAATTGGCTTTTTTTTTTTTTTTTTTGAGTTGGAGTCTCACTCCGTCGCCCAGACTGGAGTGCAGTGGCCGCTCCCGGCCACCGCAGCCTCAACCTGTTGGGCTCCGGCGATCCTTCCGCCTCAGCCTTCCAAGTAGCTGAAACTACAAGCACACGCTACCACGCCCATCTAATTTTTTTTTGATTTATTGTAGAGATGAGGTCTCGCCAAGTTGCCCAGGCAGGTCTTGAACCCGCGGGCTCAGGCAGTCCACTCACCTCAGCCTCCCAAAGCGTGGGATTACAGGCTGAGCCACCAAGCCCGGCTGGCTTTTTGTTTTGTTGATTTTTTTTTTTTCCCTATGTTTTTGTCTTCCATGTCCTGTATTTGGACTTTTACTTTGGTGGTCTGGATTATTCTGCTAAAGTTAGGGTTTTGGTGGTCTTGTCTTTTCAGCTCCCTTAGGTGATTTGTTAGGCTATTAACTTGTGATCTTTCCATTTTCCTGATAAATACATAAAATTTTACTTTAAATAAACAAAGTTTTACTTGTTACTTCATGGGCTTTCTGCGTTTCTGTCTTTTTTTTCTTTTTTTTTTTTTGAGTCGGAGTCTCACTCTGTCGCCCAGGCTGGAGTGCAGTGGCATGCTCATGGCTGCTGCAGCCTCTACCTGATGGGCTCAGGCAATCCTTCCGCCTCAGCCTTCCAAGTAGCTGGAATTACAGATGCGCCTACCTTGCCCAGCTTATTTTTTGATTTATTGTAGAGACGAGGTCTCACCAAGTTGCCCAGGCTGGTCTTGAACCCCTGAACTCAGACAGTTCTCTCGCCTCGGCCTCCCAAATTGCTGGGATTACAGGCTTGAGCCACCACGCCTGGCCTGGTTTCTGTCTTTTAAAATTTTTTCAGGTTGACTTATCCTCCCCAACTAACTTTAATTTGAAAAATTTCCAGCCCCAGAAAAGTTAGAAGACTGAGCCAGTGAATACCCACATATCTTTTATCTGAATTCACTGGTTTTTAGCTCAGCGTGCTTCTAAAGGAGCATTGCTGAGACGGAAAATAGTGGTCCAGGCATGATAACTGAGTGGAGTGTGTCTGCCATTTTCCTTGTTTGGAATGCTAACCTTCTAAAGGAGTCTGAGATTATTTTCTGGATGTAGAACTATTGACCCACAATAGATTTCATAAAATCTCTAAGGCCTTTTTTAAATGTACATACAAATAAGTTTGTTATATTTTTCTGTATTGTTGAACAATTCTTTTGGGTTGTTGATAGCTTTTGCTACATAGTATTAAAGGTGTTAATATTGATGCTTGGAATACAACCTGAACAAGTTTATTGTTCATTCCATGTAATGTTTTGTCACAGAGTGATTTGCCCCGGGTCAAAACTGAGATTGATGCCTTGAAGAACCTGAGACATCAGCATGTATGTCAACTGTACCATGTGTTAGAGACAGCCAACAAAATATTTATGGTTCTTGAGGTTCGTAGTATGTTCTAGAAATCTACCAATATTTGAATAACATATTATTTCATCAGTAGTAAAAGAGAAAAGTACATATCACCTGAAAGATTAGAATAGATGTTAAGTGGCTTACTTGTTCTGTCTGTAACAAGTTAGAACAAGTAGACATATTTAATAAGTTAGAGTTTCATTGTGGATATAATCTTTCTAATATACACCTAATGGGAAATAGTATGGTTTAGTGGATAGGATATGTTAGGAAACATATCTTATGAGGGAAAGTTTCATTTCAGTTTTATATGGTGAGTTAATTTACTAGGGCTGTTGTAACAAATTACCATAAACTTGTTGGCTTAAAACACAGAAATTTATTGTCTTAAGATTCTGAAGGCTTGAAGTTTGTTATCAAGGTGTGAGCAAGGTTGAGTCCTTCTGGAGATTCTGAGGGAGAATCTGTTCCCTGCATGTTTCCTAGTTTCTGGTGGTTGCTGGCAATCCTTGGCTTATAGATGCACCACTCTAGTCTCGGCTTCTGTCTTCAAATGGTGTTTTCCTTTCTTTGTGTCTGTGTCTCTGTCCAAATTTCCCTCTTCTTGAAAGGACCTGAGTCATTGAATTAGGGCCTGCCCTAATCCCGTGTGACCTTATTATGACTTGATTGCATCTACGGAAGACTCTCTTTGCAAATAAATTCACATTCATAACTACCTAATATTAGTACTGGAACATATCTTTTTGGAGGACACAGTTCAACCCACAGCATGTGGGTAGCTTCCAGTATGTGTTATGCAAACCAGGCTCTTACAAGTTTTGACCTAATCCTTTTGTCTTGAAACAGAAGTCTTTAGAACTTGCATCATTCTTCTCATTTTGTTTTTTCTTAGTCTCAGCCAAATGGTTTGTAACTACACATCATTTTCATAGGTAACCTTTTTTTTTTTTTTTAAGTTAGCGTCTCACTCTGTCGCCCAGGCTGGAGGGCAGTGACATGTTCATGGCCACCGCAGCCTCGGCCTACTGGGCTCAGGTGATCCTTCCGCCTCAGCCTTCCAAGTAGCTGGAACCATAGGCATGAGGCTCCACATCTGGCTAATTTTTTTTTTTTAAATTAATTGTAGAAATGAGGTCTTGCCAAGTTTTCCAGGGTGGTCTTGAACCTATGGGCTCAGGCAATCCTCTCACCTTGGCCTTCCAAAGTACTGGGATTATAGGCCTGAGCCACCATGCCTGGCAGTTAGCTTTGTTTTAAATGTGTATTATAAAATTCATAAAGTTGAATATTTTTGACCTAGAGTTATTTCTTCCCCCCTTTTTTTAAAAGATAGAGTTGGGGTCTTGCTATGTTGCCACCCAGTCTGGTCTTGAACTCCTGGGTTCAAGTGATCCTCCTGCTTCAACCTCCCTAAGTGCTGGGATTACAGGTGTGAAGCACTGTGCCTGACTATTTTTATTACACTGTAAGTCCACCTACACTGATGATTTTAAAACCTTTTTATTTTTGTTCAAATTAAGTTTTTGAAAAACAAAACCTCTGTGAACCTAGGACAAAATTTAAAAGGTACAAGAGAGTATATAGTATATATAAAAAAATAAAATCCTCTCTCCCTTGTATTCCAGTCATCCGGTTTCCTTTCCTCTGGGTCCTTCACTTACTTTTTTCTTGTGTACACAAACACACATATAAAAACTCATATATGTAAAATATATATAGGTATCCACATATAAAAATACACTCACGTATATGTGTTTGTGTGTGTGTGTGTGTGTGTGTGTGTAGCTAATAGGTTTTTATCATATAAATGTTCACAACTATGATATTACTCTGTACCTTTTTTTTCCCCCATTTAATGTTTTAGCTTGGAGATGATCTATGTACACGTAGAGATTTTAGATGTTTTTGTTTCTCTTTATTTTGTATTTCTTTATTTGAAAATATGAAGTAAGCTGTTTTCTTTTTGTAAAACTTACTGGATAGCATTTTAAAAATTTACTATTGAGGTATAATTGACATGTAACAAAATGTACACGAGGTATGCAGCTTGACAAATGCATAGGCCATGTACTACCCACCCCAAAGTATAAAACGTTTCAATCCCCCAGAAAGTTTTCTCTCATGCTTTTGAAGTTATTTTCTGTAACTGCACCCACCCTGCCCTTACCAGCAACCACTAATCTGACTTTTGTCACCACAGTGTAGTTTTACCTGCTCTAGAATTTGATGTAAATGAATCACAGAGTTTGTATTCTTTTGTGTCTGGCTTTTTTTGCTCAGCATAATGCTTTTGCAGGTAACTGTATCAGTATATACTTTTTTTTTCTTTTTCTTTTTTTTTGAGTTGGAGTCTCACTGTGGCACCCAGGCTGGAGTGCGTGGCACACTCATGGCCACTGCAGCCTTGACCTTCTGGATTCAGGCAATCCTTCTGCCTCAGCCTTCCAAGTAGCTGGAACTAGAGGAGTGCACCATGACGCCCAGCTAATTTTTTGATTTATTGTAGAGACCAGGTCTTACCAAGTTGCCCAGCCTGGTTTCGAACCCCTGGGCTCAGGCAGTCTCCCTGCCTCTGCCTCCCAAAGTGCTGGGATTACAGGTGTGAACCACTGCACTCAGCCAATATTATACTCTCACACTTTGTTTTTTGTACCTTATACTGGACATTTTTTTCCAAATTTGTTCCTAAAGAGCTTCTTACTGTTTTTAAATCACTGCCTAGTATTCTATTTTATAGCCATGTCATACTTTATATAGTGTGAGCATTTGGGTTGTTGCTAAGGTCTGGATGTTGATGTCCTCCCATAATTCATATGTTGGAACTTAATCCCTGATGTGGTAGTTTTAAGAGGTTGGGGCCTTTAGGAGGTGGTTAAGTCATCAGGGTAAATTCCTTCTGAATGGGATTAGTGGCTTGAGGGAGGCTGTTTTCTCCTTTCAACCATGTGAGCACACATAGCACATGCTGACTGTGAGCAAAGGTAACTCACTGGACACCAAGTCTGCTGGCACCTTGATGTTGGACTTCCTAGCCTCCAGAACTGTGAGCAATAAATTTCTGTTGGTTCATAAACTAATAACCCAGTGTAAGCTATTTTGTTGTGGCAGCCTGAATGGGCTAAGACAGTTGTTTTGTCTTTTGTTTTTATAAACAATGTTGCTGTGGCGAACTATCTTTAATGTGCATTGTTTATGATGTGGGTGAGTACACCTATAGGAACAGTAACTAGAGGTGGAACTATGAGGTCAAGCCTATATACAGTTATACTTTTAATTGATAATGCCAAAATGGAATGAAATCTTAAATGCTAACCCAGTTTACAGAAGAGTGGAGTTGCCCTGGAAAAAGGATGGAAAGTCTCAAGGTTTATGTAGCCTCTGAGCTACCTCTGTACACTTGGGCTTTTTCTGGAACAGGTTGAAAGTCACTGGTCTTTGGGATAGAGAAACAATGATTATTGCTGGGTTTTAAAATTTCAGGTAATTACATTAAATGTGAGTACATTAAGATGAGAACGAGTTTTAGTACTTTGCTATAAAAATATAAAACCCTGAGTGAGCTTTTTAAAGTCACAGTGGTAGCTGGTTTTACTTCTACTTACTGGTAATAAAACTGCTCGAGGAAAGAGTTATTGTTCTCATTCCTGGAATAATTATTGACTTATTTGATCCTGAGAGTGTATTTTTGAATATGTCTTACTCAGGTCCCTTGCCTATAAAGTTGAATTAATAATGTCTCTGAGTTAAGGTTTACTTTTTTATTTAAAATTCTTGTGAAGTGACTTTTGTAAGTTATAAAAATATCTATGTGACTCTTGCTGTTAAAGTACTGCCCTGGAGGAGAGCTGTTTGACTACATCATTTCCCAGGATCGCCTGTCAGAAGAGGAGACCCGGGTTGTCTTTCGTCAGATAGTATCTGCAGTTGCTTATGTGCACAGCCAGGGCTATGCTCACAGGGACCTGAAACCAGTAAGAGACTGCATCATAGTCAAAAACTCACCTGAGAGTTTATCATCTTCTATCTGTTATCTTTAGGTTTCCAAATGTTCTTTCTGTTTTGGAATCTATTTTAGCTTTGGTTTTGTTTTTGTTGTTGTTGTTCCAGTAAGTACCACATTTCTTTTTCCTCCTTTACTTTTGACTTGTGGTAGACTTTTTGGATGGACTTATTAGCATTCTATTTATCTGTCAATTATTTGTGAAATTATAAATGTCTTTGTAGTCAGGATTGAGTATTTTGTATGATTATATTGAATCCTTGAACATTTTCCATTCAGTGCTCTTTTCCTAACCTCATCTTTCTTTAATTTAAATTCCATTATGCCTCAGAAAGGAACAGTTCAATGGAATGGACAGACTCTACTTTTTAAGGAAAGAATAAAAATGTGAATACTCTTTAGGTCTGCAGACTCTGACTAATGTGGGTGGTGGTAAATATGGATTTAAATGTTACTTAATGGCCTGGCATGGTAATCCCAGCAATTTGGGAGGCCAAGGCAAGAGGATTGCCTAAACTCAGGGGTTTGAGACCAACCTGGGCAATTTGATGAGACCTCTTCTCTACAATAAATCAAAAAATAAGCTGGGTGTGATAGTGCATGCCTGTAGTTCCAGCTACTTGAAAGGCTGAGGCGGAAGGATCGTGGTGAGCACAGCAGGTCAAGACTGCAGTGGCTGTGAGCGTGCCACTGCACTCTAGCCTGGGCAACAGAATGAGACTCCAACTCAAAACCCAAACCAAAAACCAAAACAAAACAAAAAAATAAATGTTGCTTGATACCAGGGTCAGGGACCTAGAATTGGTCCGAGAAGGTATACTAGTGTAACTGTCCTTTTCCATCTGTTTATAACTAACTCTTTGATTTGAGCTCACTCATTTGGTTTCAACTTGCTTTTGACACAAGTGATGTTTGCTCGTAGTTGAACCTTAGGCATCAAGGAGAACATGGCTAATGTCAGTATGTCTTGAGGAAATATGATGGAATTACCAACATTCCTCCTCTTTCCCCTCCTGTACTTATTGTCATTTCATTAATTTTTAGTTATTTTCACTCTATTGTAAAATTGGTAAATTTAAATATTTGATTTTTGTAGGGATGGGATCTTGCTATGTTGCCCTCGCTGGTCTCGAACTCCTGGCCTCAAGTAATCCTGCTTCAGCCTCCCAAAAATGCTGGGATTACAGGCATGGGCTACCATGCCCAGTTGAGGCTTTTTAATATAAACAAACTTAAATCATTTTTAGAAATGGCTAGAGGTGGGGTGTGATATAAGGAAGTCAGTATATAGTTCTCACAATATCTTTGTTTTTCCAGGAAAATTTGTTGTTTGATGAATATCATAAATTAAAGCTGATTGACTTTGGTCTTTGTGCAAAACCCAAGGTAAGTGCAGAAATAAAAAAGCATTTATTTTTTTTTGTAAATGCATCTTTTAGTGTGGTATCTTGCCCTGAATTTCACTTACTTTTTATTGGGCCTGATTGCATCCATTGAGAAGATTGTTAAATTTCATCTCTGGGCATTGGTAATATTTGTAAGTTCTCTAGATTATTCTAATGTGTAACCAAGATTGAGAGCCACTGCTCCAGTCCAGGCTCCTGCTGAAGACCCCCATGGGTGTGCTGTGAGAATTTACGGTGCAGAGGTGACATGAGGGCATTATAGCAGGAATGCTGAATTGACAATGTGCTCGTCATTAGAATATGTTGCCACTAGATGCTATCTTTGTTTATTTAGATAAGAGTTGAGAATTTAGTGTAAGTCTCCTCTTTGTTATCTAAATGGTTTTATAACTAACAATTAGTTACATTTTGAAAGATAATCCTTTTTCCTCATAAAAGAAGGAAAATGTCCATATGCACTTCTAAATTTATACCATTATGTATTCCTTAATTTGCATTCCTTAGTTAAGAATGGTGTTCTCTAGCACAATTCTATTTGAGGTGACTTTGAGCTTCCCAGCTCTGCTGTCTGCAGCAGATCTCCTGTGTGGCTGCCTGTTGGAGGCTTCCTCCGGAGTTCTCTAATCATGGTACTCACAGTCTCTAAAATGAGCTGTCTACACTCATTAAGAATTTTGAAATTGCAGACTTGTCTCAGCCCTTTGTAGTCCCATGATTATTTCCTGCCCCGATCAGAATTAGCTAGGTGCAGAGAAGCAGATCTTGCCCCTTTGGTTGAATGTCTAATTTTTTCTGATTCTCTTCTCCCTGCCTTGGCTCTGTAGAGATTATCAGTGGGGCCTTTTGTCTGGGAAACAAATGCTAGAAGGCATTTTTTTTTTTTTGATCAGCAGGTATATAAAGAGAAAACATACTTTGAACAGATAAACTTGTTTGTGTCATGCTCTCCACAGAAGGCAGTGGCAAAGGTTTGTGGCAGACTCCTTGAGCCTTTATTTATGGCAGCCCCAGATTTGGCCCACACAGACTCCATCTCAGAAAGCGGGGGTTGCCTGGTAGAGGATTGCTTCAGCCTTCTGTTGAGGCGCTCACTCCTGAGCGTGTTGTAAATGAAATCTCACAATTTCACAAGTCCTCTGCCAGCTGTAGCACTCTATACAGGTGTTGGGCAGTAGTTTTATTTCATTATGTCTTGATGTTTCTGTGGGAAGGCAGAGGAGGATGGGCAGATTTCTCATTTTAACAGATCTGGAAGCTAAGGTAGTGATTTGTCTTATAACTAAGTCTAGAAAACAGACTCTCAAGGCACTGTTCTGTACGATATTTTTTTTTCCCTCTAAGAAAAAATAAGTTGTTCTCTGTAAAGATTTGACGTTGGAGATAGGGTCCAGTAAAGAAATACATATAAGCCATAAAAAGAGAAAACATACTTTTTTCCTCAGATACTTGGGGATCAGAAGACATGGGTGCTTAATGTGTGCTAGGCTGATTATTATGTGAGTGGTTACCTAGGGAAGTATGAATCTGTCTTGATTAAGAACTAAGGGGAAGATTTGTTTGTGCCAGGTTGTAGTGGTGTTGGAAATCCAAAGAAGCAGAGAGCACACGTGCATGCAAACATGTATGTACAGAGTACTGGGTTGGCTGCCGAAATCCCTGTTTATTTGAGGTAGTTCTTTATCTAGCCTCTCTGTGCTGTACTCGAAAAATGTTTATCAAGATTTAATTCTCCTAAGGACCGTAATTCATAAGTGTTTCATTTTTATCTTATTGGCAGGGAAACAAGGATTACCAACTACAGACATGCTGTGGGAGTCTTGCTTATGCAGCACCAGAATTAATACAAGGCAAATCATATCTTGGATCAGAGGTAATTATTCATTGATTAATTAAACATAAATCAAGATACATTTATTGGTAACCTATAATGAGTCAAGCACTGTGTGCTGGGGGTCTCGTGTTGAAGTAAGAAATAATCTTGTTGCCAGGTGCGGTGACTCACGCCTATAATCCCAGCATTTTGGGAGGCCAAGGTGAGAGGACTCCCTGAGCCCATGGGTTCGAGACCAGTCTGGGCAACTTTGTGAGACCTCATCTCTACAGTAAATCAAAAAATCAGCCAGGTGTGGTGGCGTGTGCCTGTGATCCCAGCTACTTGGAAAGCTGAGGTGGAAGGATCACTTGAGCCTAGCAGGCTAAGGTGGCCATGAGCGTGCCACTACACTCCAGTCTGGGCACAGAGTGAGACTCCCATTAAAAAAAAAAAAAGAAATATTATTAATTAAAGAGTTCAGTCTATTTGGAAAGTGAGATATATAAACTAATAAATGGAACTAATAACTCACAGTAAGTATAATACATAATGCACTTAGGAAGCAGGGATATATTTCTGGTGTCTTTTTCGTGGTTGCTTTTGTATTAAACAGTACTGTAGTTTGGACTGGTTAGTCCAGTTGGGTAGAGCACAAGCCAGGGTTGCAGGCTCGGTTTCAGAGATGCTGATTAGCACAGAGGAAACTTGAACTTTGCTCATGGCCGCCACTCTGAGGCCAGCAGTCCTGCATAGGTGTCCAGGCTTGGAAGGCTTGGAAGTCTTGGGCTTTGTCTGCTTTATACCTGCTACCTCAAGCTAGTTTACTGCTCCGTTCTCTGGAATACTAGTTTTGCTGATGTTAGTATTATAAGGTTAAAAAAAACACAAAACACTATAGTTATCCAAAGCTTGGGAAGTGCTGGGTTGAACAGGTTTCTGATTTCAGAACATCTCCAAATCTTTAATCTACTCTTGTATAATGTGTTTCTTTGGGAAGAGAATATCACGGGTAACAGCTGGTCCAGATTTTATTGCCTATGGAATACATTTTTGAGGAGGAACATCTTTTGGAACTAGTGTTATGTGGGAGAAACTCTGGAAAATACCAGGTTACTTACTTCATAACATGAAAAGATGGAAACTGTTTTTGGTGACTTTTAATTTTAATAAAATCTCAAATTTAGAGAATAGTGCAAAAATTGAATGAGAAACTTTGGTGTATCTTTTACTCAAATTCACAATTGTTTATATTTTTTCGTACTTGCTTTATCATTCTCTCTGTTCATGTTACATATATATGCACACATAACTATATATGAGCATGTTATTATTTTTTTGAACCATTTGAGAGTGAACTACAGACATTATATCTCTTTATCACTGAATACGTCTGTATATATTTCCTAAAAGCAAAAGGGCTTTTTTTTTTAGTCAGAGTCTCACTTTGTTGCCCAGGCTGGAGTGCAGTGGCATGCTCACAGCTACTGCAGCCTTGAACTGCTAGGCTCAGGCGATCCTTCTTCCTCAGCCTTCCAAGTAGCTGGAACTACAGGCATGTACCAGGATGCCCGGCTAATTTTTTTGATTTATTGTAGAGACGAGGTCTCGCCAGGTTGCCCAGGCTGGTCTCAAACTCTTGGGCTTAGGTAACCCTCTCACCTCTGCCTCCCAAAATGCTGGGATTACAGGCATGAGCCACCATGCCCGGCTTTTTTTTTTTTTTTAAGTGAGTCAGAGTCTCATTCTACTGCCCAGGCTGGAGTGCAGTGGCACACTCACAGCCACTGCCACAGCCTCAGCCCGCTGGGCTCAGACAATCCTTCCACTTCAGCCTTCCAAGTAGCTGGAACTACAGACACATGCCACCATGCCTGGCTAATTTTTTGATTTATTGTAGAAATGAGATCTTGCCAAGTTGCCTAGATTGGTCTCCAACTCTTGGGCTCAGGCAATCCTCTCATTTTGGCCTCCCAAAGTACTGGGATTACAGGCATGAGCCAATTGACCTTTTATTTTTATTGTAGTTATTTATTTATTTTGTTGAGTTGGGATCTCACTCTCTCGCCCAGGCTGGGGAGTACAGTGGCACGTTCACGGCCACCGTAGCCTCGAACTGCTGGGCTTAGGCAATCCTTCTGCCTCAGCCTTCCAAGTAGCCGGAACTATAGGCACGTGCTACCATGCCCAGCTAATTTTTTATTTATTGTAGAGACCAGGTCTCACCAAGTTGCCCAGGCTGGTCTCGAACCTGCGGGCTCATGCAGTCCACTTGCCTCGGCCTCCCAAAGTGCTGGGATTGCAGGCTGAGCCACCGAGCCCAGCCTGACCTTTTCTTTTATAACCACACTTTAGTTATCAAAATCAGGAAATTTAACATTGACACAATATATTCAAATGATGTTGGTTGTACCAATAATGTCTTTATAGTTTTATTTTCCCCCAAGATTTGGTCCAGGTTTTGGTCCAGGATCACGCATTGCATTTAGTTATTGTGTATTTTTAGTCTTTAATTTGGAAGACTTCCTTATTTTTCCTTGACCTTGATATTTTTTAGGAAACCAGTTATTTAGTAGGATGTCCGTCGATTTGAATTTGTTTGATATTTTCTTATGATTAGATTCAGGTTGTACAATTTGGCAGAAATGTCACAGAAATGGTGTTAGTGCATCATAGAAAAGGGAATAAACTTTTACTGAGCATTTATCATAGTCCTGGAATTATGCTAGATACTTTTTATTTTTAATTTTGGTAAAATACACTTAACAAAATTTACCATGTTAGCAATTTTTAAATGTACAGTCCAGTAATGTTTAAGGACATACACATTGTTGTACAACCAATCTCCAGAGCTCTTTTCATCTTGCTAAACTGATGAAAATTAAACTGGTGTTTAATTACCCATTAAACAATAACTGTCCTTTCCCATCTATCCCATGCCCCTGGCAACTTCCCTTCTA
>CAUYQG010021015.1:0-18552 GCA_963574415.1 Tarsius wallacei
CCAAGTAGCTGGAACTACAGGCGCGTGCTACCATGCCCGGCTGATTTTTTGATTTATTGTAGAGATGAGGTCTCGCTTTCCCAGGCGGGTCTCGAACCCGCGGGCTCAGGTAATCCACTCACCTCAGCCTCCCAAAGGCGCAGGATTACAGGCTGAGCCACCGAGCCCAGCTATAAAGCTTCTTTCAAATCCTTACAGGTTTATAAAAATTACCCAGAGGGGGATAAAGTAGTGGGGAGGAGGGAAAAATAAAGCAACTATATATAAATCCACAGAAACAATACAAGACACATAAAGAGTAAAAAGAAACTAGACAATTCTAAAAACTAAACTGTTACTCTCATAAGATGAACTGTTATAATACACCAGATGAGTATAGTCCATATAGAAGAACGAGTTTCTATATTCCAACAGGTACGTTTTTACAGATTTTACAAGTTTACAGGTTTTAGCAAGAATTAATTAGAATTTATAAATATTTGAGATGGTTAGTTTTATACAAGGACATTAGTTCCCAGTAGGAAGAGATGTAACTATTCCAAGTGTGAGAAACAGTCAATAACCTGCTCATATAAAACAAGCAACTTTCTTTGTCAAGTTCTAACTTAGTAGCCAGTCTGTCAGCAGGTGTTTGACTGCTGCCCCAGTCCCTAGACAGGCATTCCACTGCTTCCAGTGGCCTCCTGAGGAAGAGTGATGCCTAAGGAATTGCCTTTTCCTAATTCTACTGGGGGTGTCTCTTATTATTATTCTTATAAATTCCTAGAAATGGAACTGTCAGGTAAAAAGTAACTACAACAACTGCCAAATTGTTAAATTGCTCTCAAGAAAGATTATACCAGTTTATAGTCTAGCATCAGCTATACCTTTTAAAGGTCACTAACAAGTGAAGTTAACTCAAATATAGTTCATACTGATCTGAAATGGAATGTTATATATGCAACCTTTAAAAATAGTACAGTGATTTTTAAATATCACTTGAATCTATCCATATATATGTTCAAGTGGAAAGGTGTCCACTACATATAAGTGAACAGAGCGAACAGCAGAGCAGTAGGTACTATATGACCCAAATTGTATTAAAAGAAAAGTACAGCTTAGGCAACAGAATGAGATCCTGTCTCTACAAAACAATAATTAGCTAGGCGTGGTGGCACCCAGCTACTTGGAAGGCTGAAGTGGGAAGGATCGCATGAGCCCAGGAGGCCAAAGCTGTGATTGTGATCATGCCACTGCACTCAAGCCTGGGCGACACAATGAGATCCCAACTCAAAAAAAAAAAAAAAGAAAAAAAAGAAAAAGAAAAGAAAGAAAGAAAAGCAGATTACAGATCTGCTTACATACGTATATAAAATTTTGATACCCAAGAAATGACCCAGTGGGAAGGATCAGAGGAAAAAAGTCATCTTACATCCTTTTTTAAAAGGAAAACAAGGCCGGGCGTGGTGGCTCACACCTATAATCCCAGCACTTTGGGAGGCCGAGGTGAGTGGATTGTCTGATCCCATGGGTTTGAGACCAGCCTTGGCAACTTGGCAAGACCTCATCTCTACAACAAATCAAAAATTAGCCAGGCGTGGTGGTGCGTGCCTAAAGTTCCAGATACTTGGAAGACTGAGGCAGAAGGATCGCCTGAGCCCAGCAGGTTGAGGCTGCTGTGGCTATGGGCATGCCACTGCGTTCCAGCCTGGGTGACAGAGTGAGACTCTGACCCAGAGGAAAAAAAAGAGAAAAAGAACAGAGAAGAGAAGAGAAAAACAAAAACATGGTGATTTACTACTTCCATAATTTAAAAAAAGGCAAAAACCAATTCAATTTCTACAAAACAGAATGAGAGGCAAGAGATGGATGATAAGCATTGGTCAGGCTGTGGAACAACAGAAACATACAATACTTGTGGGAATTTAAGTTGGTGCACCTTTTAACACTAAGGTGGCATTACCTGCTAAAGATGTACATACTCTATGACCCAGCAAGCCCTCTCCTAGATACTCAGGAAACTCAAACTAACAATTATGTTAGAGATAAAAGGAAAAAAAAAAAAAAAAAGAAGTCAAGGGAATGATAATCACAAAGTTCAGATTAGTGGCTATTTCTGGAGGGAAGGTAAAGTAGGGATCAGGGAGGGACACAGTGAACTTCAAAGTCATGACAACATTTTTTTTTTTTAAACCTGTATGGTAAGTACATAACTGTACTTTTTTTTGTTATTTTTTTATACCAATATTTAACTCAGTGCTTAACAAAAGTTTTCTAAGTAGAAGCGAATCACCACCCCTCCTCCCTCCCTCCTAGTCCCTTGGTTGGCTCTAGCTGACCTGGTAGCTGGGTGTTACGGAGTACTGAATGCCTGTGGCTGACTGCATGGTCTCAGACACCGCTTCATACACAGGAGGGGCAGGGGCAAGCACCCTGTGCTGGTGAGGAAAAGCCTCTGTGCTGCCAGGGATCCGACGCTGCTGGGCCGCGTACACCGGTGACTCCTGGTCATCCAGACGTCGCTTCATTCTGCGCTCATGCTCAGGGATGCACTACAAAACCTGCAGACACCAAAAGCAAGAACATGTACATCAACTCTCACTGTAGCATAAAGTGCACAACTTAGGACCAACAAGTTTAGTATAAGCTAGATGCCCAGAACTGAAGCTCTGTTTAACCTTAGAAAAGATCACTGGGTAGCTAAAGTGCGTGTGCACGTGTGTGTATGTGCACACGCACACACCCCCACACCTCTGCAGTGAACAAGTTATAACTGAAAAAGACAAAAATTTAAATGACATAGTTTTAATTAATTTGCTACAGCTAAATTGAAAAACAGCCTCCAATTTAAAAACACAAACTTTTTTCCCTTTATTCTCTAGTTCCCTCCTCAAATGCTGCCATTGCTAATATTAATTATATATCCACAAGCTGCAAAAATATTCAAGGGCTTCTTCTTGACTCCTCTCAAAACCTAGTACTAGAATTGTCTAATTTTAAAAATTGTGTCAACAATTAAAATGGTGTCATGGAAAGCACACAGGGCCAGGTGGGAATAAGAAGACAAAAGTTCTAGACTTTAAGAAGCTATGTTGGCCGGGCATGGTGGCTCAAGCCTATAATCCCAGCACTTTGGGAGGCAGTGGCAAGAGGACTGCCTGAGCTCAGGATTCGAGACCAGCCTGGGCAACTCAGTGAGACCTCATCTCTATAATAAATTAAAAAATAAGCTGGGTGTGGTAGCGCATGCCTATAGTTCCAGTTACTTGGAAGGCAGAGGTAAAAGGATCACCCGAGCCCATCTCGAGACTGCGGTGGTTGTGAGCATGCCACTGCACTCCAGTCTGGGTGACAGAGTAAGACTCCGACTCAAAAAAAAAAAAGCTATGTATATTTCAACAAGTTCCTTATTCTCTATGAGTCTCTGTTTCTCCAACTATAAAGAAAGTTGGAAGAGATCACTTCTACGTTTCCTTCCAACTCTTTCTAACATTCTTTAATACAAGAGGAGATTCTCTTAGCTTAATATCTATGGGGTTACTCTCCTTCCTTAGGACACAGAGCCCAGAAATCCTCTTGGGTCTCTTCAGACCTTCTCCAATATCAGTATCACTAACACAAGTGGACACTGTTGGTGAGAAAGAACAACCCAGTTATTCAAAGACAAATGGGTTCAAGCCCCACCACTTTTCCAGTTATAAAAAATCTCTTAAATAAGTCTGGGCAAGCTGGGCTCGGTGGCTCAGCCTGTAATCCCGCGCCTTGGAAGGCTGAGGTGAGTGGATTGCCTGAGCCCGCGGGTTCGAGACCCGCCTGGGCAGGCGAAACCTCATCTCTAAAAAAAAAAAAAAAAAAAAAAAAAAATTAGCCGGGCGTGGTAGCGCGCGCCTGTAATTCCGGCCACTCGGAAGGCTGAGACGGAAGGATCGCCGGAGTCCAGCAGGTCGAGGCTGCGGTGGCCGGGAGCGGCCACTGCACTCCAGTCTGGGCGATCAAGTGGGACTCCAACTCAAAAAAAATAAAAAAAAATAAAAAATAAGTCTGGGCAGTGGGCTCATGCCTGTAACCCCAGCACTTTGGCAGATTGAGGCGAGAGGACTGCTTGAGCCCAGGAGTTGGAGACCAACCTGGGCAAGATGGTGAGACCTTGTCTCTACAAAAAAATTTTTAAAAATTCACCAGGTATCTTAGCACATACCTAGTCCCAGCTACTTGGGAGGCTGAGACAAAGGATTGCCTGAGCCCAGGAGTTGAGGGCTGCAGTGAGCTGTGATCATGCCACTGCACTCCAGTCTGGGCAATAGAGTAAGACCCTGTCTTCCAGTCTGGGCAAAAACAAAACAAAACAACAAAACAAAACTCCTAAATAGGATGCTACTGCAGTGTTAAGATAAAAATCACAGCTGGGCTCGGTGGCTCAGCCAGTTATCCCGCGCTTTGAGAGGCTGAGGTGAGTAGATTGCCTGAGCCCACGGGTTCGAGACCCGCCTGGACAACTTGGCGAGACCTCATCTCTACAAAAAATAAAAAAATCAGCCGGGTGTGGTAGGGCATGCCTGTAATTCCGGCTACTTGGAAGGCTGAGGCAGAAAGATTGCCGGAGCCCAGCAGGTCGAGGCTGCGGTGGCCAGGAGCGGCCACTGCACTCCAGTCTGGGCGACAGAGTGAGACTCCAACTCAAAAAAAAAAAAAAAAGATAAAAATCACAGTAACAGTGGAAGATGAGCAGGTAACCCCTCTCATCTGAAGTAAGGGTCTTTGTGTAAGAAAAAAAAAGGCCTCAGTTAATCTCTAAGTCCAACATTCATCTTATCTCCATTCCCCAGGAGCACACAAGCTCTGAAGGTGAGGCAGTCCTTAGAGGACCCCCTGCCCCCAAGGCTGCTTCACCTTTTCTCTGTCCTCAACCAGCCTGCCACTCTAAACCTTAGCTTCTCAGGTTTTTCTCACATTTCACAAACCCAAGTGGAACCCTGACCGAGCAGCACAATTATTTAATTGCAAGCCAGCCACTTGTGATATCTTATTTTTGCTAATAAGAGGTAAAGCTGGGATCCAAATCTAGGAAACCTGCCTCTGGAGCATGGCTCCTAACCACCTCACCATCCCACCTCTCCCAAAAAAAAGAAGGAGCAAGAGTCCCTTGCCTTTCTTAGGGCACACAGGCACCATGCACTTCTAGCTTTCTCCAACTTCTCACACACTCAGCTCATTCATTCTCCCTTCAACCTCAACCCAACAAAGTGGGAATGCTTTTGGTTGCATTCATTCATTGGTTGCAAAGCCTCAGTGAGTAGATATAAAGATGGCAGATGATCTCAGCCCTTGCACTCTAAAAGCTTAAAAACTAGTTGAAAAGACCTCACGCCAGGTGTGGTGGCTCAAGCCTGTAATACCAGCACTTTGAGAGGCCAAGGTGAGAAGATTGCTGGAATCCAGGGATTCAAAACCAGCCTGGGCAATTTGGTGAGACCTCATCTCTACAATAAATCAAAAAAATTAGCTGGGCATGGTAGTGCATGCCTGTAGTTCCAGCTACTTGGAAGGCTGAGGCAGAAGGATTGCCTGAGCCCAGCAGGTTGAGGCTACAGTGGCAGTGAGCATGCCACTGCACTCCAGCCTAGGTGACAAAGTGAAACTACAACACACAAAAAAACAAAACAAAACAAAACAAAAATGATGACAGTGTGGGCAAGGGACCAGGGAAACACTGCTGGTGATTTTAGTTGGTACAGCCTATTCACTTGTCACCTTATAAGTACCTATTAAAATTTACAACATGCATGCCCTTTAAGCTGGCAACTCCACTTGTCCGCCTGTATCCTACACACCTGCCAAGCCTATTTATTGCAAGTTCGAAAATCTAATGTCTATCAATAGCTATATAAACTCGATACATTCATATTATAGAAAACTATGTAGCACTTGGACAAACACACACAAAATGTACTAAATATTTTTATAGTTTATTGTATGTAAATTCTGCATCAAAAGGAAAATGCTATAAATACTGAACTCTAGACAATAAAATACATGCTCAAGTACTTAAAGCATACTAATAATGTCTGCAATTTATTTTTAAATACATCACAAAATTAAATTCATGGATGGAAGGATGGATACATGGACAAATATATGATAAAGCAAGTACAATAAAAATGGAAATAGTAAAAATCTAGATAATCTGTATATGGATGTTCATTATAAAATTCTATCAATTTTGCTGCATATTTGAAATTTTTCTTAATAAAGTCTTGGGAGGAAAAGCTAACAATACAAATCAGTTCATGAGTAGGACAAGAGAGTACTATAAATTTGGAAAGGAGTAGAGACATGTACATTTTAGAAGACTCTATAAAGTGTTCAGTCACATCTTGGATATTAGAGATGAATTAGGACGTGGAAGTCTACAGCATAAAATTAAAATATTACAGTAATTATAGACTTACAGGCAATAAAATTATTTCCAATCTCTGCCAATTCTTTCATTCCTCAGATAATTCCCAAGTGTCTACCCTTCTGCCAGGCCCTGCGCTGAGTGTCAGGGATTCAGCACTGAACGGGGACCTCCTAACTGATAGCAACCAAGTATTCCATCCATGATTGCCACCAGCCAAGGCACTCCTCATAATCCTGTGGGATGGGTAGTCCCAGAACTCTCCTATTTTGAAAAAAAGTGATACTCGAAGAAATTAAGTGACTTGTTCAAGGTCACATACCCGGCCTAAAGGAGCAAGAGGCTGGACTCTAACTCCTTGGAATATATGC
The DNA here is from genome assembly GCA_963574415.1 of Tarsius wallacei. Taxonomy (NCBI): domain Eukaryota; kingdom Metazoa; phylum Chordata; class Mammalia; order Primates; family Tarsiidae; genus Tarsius; species Tarsius wallacei. The sequence continues at coordinate 6,748 of CAUYQG010021015.1, forward strand.
TCAATCAGAAGAAACACTGAACAGACCATAAAATCCCACTTGCAGAGGGGTATAGTGTACTTTCAGACCACAAAGTATTTGAATGCCAAATGATGGAGCCACAAAGTCAGACACAAAGATATTTAAGCCCTGATTCATTCAGCTGACATGATTTTCATCTGCCACTATGGTCTCCAACTGTTTCAGATTTGGAGCTTACAGTATTATGAGAACTCTAGTCTATAAAGATATAAAGACAGATTATTAAAAAGAGAGAGAGAGAGAGAACACTCTGAGAGACAGAAACGAGGGGGAGGAGACTACCGTGAACAAACAATGGCAGGCTACTACAGAGTCACCTGGCCATCTGTTATAATAAAAGCAGAAAATAGGCAGGAAGCGGTGGCTTACACCTGCAATCCCAGCACTTTGGAGGCCAAGGTGGGAGGACTGTTTGAGGCCAAGAGTTTGAGACCAGCCCGGACAACATAGTGAGACCTCATTTCTACAAAAAATAAAAAAAACTAGCCTGGCGTGATAGTGCATGCCTGTAATCCCAGCCTCTCAGGATGGTGAGTGGGAGGATCACTTGAGCCCGGAGTTCAAGGTTACAGGGAGCCATGATCTCACCACTGCACTCTAGTCTAGTGACAGGGATCCTGTCTCAAAATTTTTTTTTCCATAAGTGGGAAATAATTCCAAATCATCATGCAAAGAAATCAAAATTCTCAACTAAAGCAAGCAAGACACAGTGATTCTAACATTGCAGGGAATTTCTGGAAAAGGCTGCAACTGGAAAGCAAATGTGTCAATTTCAAATGTTGGAAGGATAGAGGTAAAAGCTAGCCCCTTGAGAACAAGAAAATAAAGACCAAACTCCTGGCTCTACAACCTAAAACATCTTTAATAACAACAAAGAGTCAGTCCTCCTAGAAATCCAGACATTTCTTGATTATTAAAATCCAAGTGGAAAACCCAACTTTAAAGAATCTTATATTTCGCTGGGCTAGGTGGCTCAGCCTGTAATCCCGCACCTTTGGGAGGCTGAGGTGAGTGGATTGCCTGAGCCCGTGGGTTTGAGACCCACCTGGGCAAGCAAGACCTCATCTCTACAATAAATCAAAAAATTAGCTGGGCATGGTAGCACATGCCTGTAGTTCCAGCTATTTGGAAGGCTGAGGTGGAAGGATCGCTGGAGCCCAGCAGGTCAAGGCTGCAGTGGCCGGGAGCGGTCACTGCACTCCAATCTAGGCGACAGAGTGAGACTCCAACTCAAAAAAAAAAAAAAAAAAAAATCTTTTTTTCACTCAGATTAAATTATATAATAATTGGCTTAAATGAAGACAACAGAATTATTTATTTATTATTTTTTTTTCAGTTGGAGTCTCACTCTGTTGCCCAGGCTGGAGTGCCGTGGCACACTCACGGCCACTCCGGCATTGACCTGCTGGGCTCTGGTGATCTTTCCCCTCAGCCTTCCAAGTAGCCGGAATTACAGGTTACCAAGCCCGGCTAATTTTTTTTTTTTTTTTAATTGTAGAGACAAGTCTTGCCAAGTTGCCCGGGCTGTTCTTGAATCCACGGGCTCAGGTGATCCACTTGCCTCGGTCTCCCAAAGTGCCGGGATTACAGGCTGAGCCACCAAGTCCAACCAACAGAATTATTTTAAGGTAGATAAGCTCAAAGAAATAGTGTATGTGGAACAAACACTGCTATTCCAGAATATTTTAAGACAAAGTATAAAATTATTATTTTTAAAATGCATTTACTTTATGGCTGCCTCTGCAGTGCCTCTTTTTTTTTTAGATTAGAAAATATAGTTTATTTAAAAAGTAAGTTAGCCAGGCTCGGTGGCTCAGCCTGTAATCCCATGCTTTGGGAGGCCAAGGTGAGTGGATTGCCTGAGCCTGTGGGTTCGAGACCTGCCTGGGCAACTTGGTGAGACCTCATCTCTACAATAAATAAAAAATTAGCTGGGCATGGTAGCGTGTGCTTGCAGTTCCAGCTCCTTGGGAGGCTGAGGCGGAAGGATCGCCGGAGCCCAGCAGGTCGAGGCTTCGGTGGCTGGCAGCATGCCACTGCACTCCAATCTGGGTGACACAGTGAGACTTCAACTCAAAAAATAAAATAAAATAAAAATAAAATAAAAAGTAAGTTAGAAAGAGAGAAAGAGGAGATTCACCTCCCCAAGGTAGGGGAGGGGACCAAAGCTTAAGAAAACATGGCCTGGCCATAGCTCAAAGAGCACATGGCCACATCAAAGCTTGGCAAGGCAATGGCCTGTAGTGCCTCTTAATTTTGTATTACTATAATCTTGAATTAGCCAATTCAAAAAATTCCTTTGTTTATATAATTTTTAAAGTATCTTCTGAAGTTAGTATCTCTTATTGGTTGTCAACATCTCATGAAATGTGTCCTGGTCAGGTTATTTTAATGTATACTGTTGAAAAAATGCAAAGTTTCTCTTCAAAAGCAAAGAAACTTCTATCAAAGTATTAAGTGGATGTAAACTTCAATCCAGTACAATAGCTCACAATAACAGTCCACTTCAAAACCTGTCCAAAAGCCCACCTCTGGACTTAAATCTAAGAAATGGAATCTAGTCTAGAATGAGAGGCACTATTTAGATTTCTCATATTCCTTAGAATTTCTCTCAGCAAAATTAACGATTCATTCTTCTCAAAAGGCACCCTAAAAATCTACTATCCAAGCCTCCCCTGAGCTCAGTTTGTATACTCCTTTAATGCGGTGGTCCTCAACAAGGGGAGATTCTTCCCTCTCCCCCGCTGACACACTTAGCAATGATGGGAGACAGTGCTACTGGAATCTCCTGGGTAGAAGCCAAGGATGGTGTCCTACTCACAGCGTCCCCTCACATCAAACTGTTTGATCCAAATTGTCCAAAATGCCACAGTTAAGAAACCTTAATATTATAATAACCTCAACCAGCATACATTTTATGTGAGCTCTGGTGGAATTTTGTCATACTGGTGTGACAATTTTTACCAAGTAGTCCAGAATAGTCATCTTGGTTATGCAAAGATATCAATGCTTCCTTTATGGCATATGATTCACCTTCAACCCTCAGTATGCCAAAAAACCCCACATTATTATTATTTATTATTTGGGTGAAAACTTATGTGAAATTTTAATGAGAATTTAAACAGCAAATCTAAAATTTTTATTCTGTATATTCCTGGTTTGGAAGATGTGAATATTCAAAATGTGCAGCTTCCTTTTAATACAACTAATTACTCATCAACTGCCATGCATGAACCTGGAACACAGTCATTTTGTCAAAAAAAAAAAAAAAAAGTTAAGACTCACTCTATTGCCCAGGCTGGAATACAGCGCACAATCATGGCTCACTGCAGCCTCAAATAACTGGGCTCAAGCAATCCTCCCACCTAAGCCTCCCAAGCAGCTAGAACTAGAGGCCCGCGCCATCTTCCAATTTGCAAAAAAAAAAAATTTTTTTTATTTTTTAAGAGACAAGGTCTCCCTATGTTACCTAGGCTTGTCTTGAACTCCTGGGCTCATGCAATCCTCCCACCATGGCCTCTCAAAGTGCTAACATTATAGGTGTGAGCCACCACACTCGGCCAATTTGTAAATTTTGATTCCAGGTTTCAGATACACCTATAGCAATGTTCTAGCTTATCATCACTTCTGGGTCTTTTATTTTTTCCCCTTGCACCACCAAATGTAATACTTTGAAAACTCAGTCCATAATTTTGTTGAAGAGAGAACAATCATCTTCTTTGCTTCTTTTTTTTTTTTTTTTTTTGAGTTGGAGTCTCACTCTGTCGCCCAGACTGGAATGCAGTGGCCGCTCCCGGCCACCACAGCCTCAACCTGCTGGGCTCCGGCGATCCTTCCGCCTCAGCCTTCCAAGTAGCTGGAACTACAGGTGCTCACTACCACGCCTAGCCATTTTTTTGATTTATTGTAGAGACGAAGTCTCGTCAAGTTGCCCAGGTGGGTCTCAAACTCGCGGGCTCAGGCAGTTCACTTACCTCGGCCTCCCAAAGCGCAGGATTACAGGCTGAGCCACCAAGCCCAGCCTTCTTTGCTTCTTAACGATAAGCAATCTAATTTTTATTACGTTTTTCCTTTTTTGAGTCGGGGTCTCACTGTCACCTGTGCTGGAGTACAGTGGCATGATCATTGCTTACCACAGCCTCAACCTCCTGGGCTCTGGCGATCCTTGTGCCTCAGCCTCCCAAATAACTGGGACTACAGGTGCATGTCACTGCACCCGGTTAACTTTTTTACTTTTTTGAAGAGACAAGATCTCACTATGTTGCCCAGGCTGGTCTCAAACTCCTGGGCACAAGCAATCCTATTGCCTGTTCCTCCCAAAGTGCTGGGATTACAGGTACCAGCCACCGTGCCAGATACAATCTCATTGTTAGATTAATAAATATCAATTAGAATATTCAATCCAATTTTTTTCATTTCTATGTCTTTTTCGTTCTAATCACCTTTGTACACAAGACCTACCCTTGGCACCCATCCATTTATAAGCCATATCAAATAAGTTTCAGTACATACACAAACATCCTAAAAGATGGAAGAAGCCAGGCATGGTGGCTCATGCCTATAATCCCAGTACTTTGGGAGGCCAAGGTGAGAAGACTGCCTGAGTCCAAATTTGAGAGCAATCTGGGCAACTTGGCAAGACTTCATCTCTACAATAAATCAAAAAATTAGCCAGGCATGGTAGCATGGGCCTGTAGTTCCAGTTACTTGGAAGGCTGAGGCAGAAGGATCACCTGAGTACAGCAGATCAAGGCTGCGGTGGCCATGAGTGTGCCACTGCACTCCAGCCTGGGTGACAGAGTGAGACTTCAACTCAAAAAAAAAAAAAAAAATCAATAAATAAATAAAAATAAAAGATGGAAGAATACCATTGTACATGCTTTTGGGAAATTAGAATGGTTTTGATTGTCAAAAATAGCACATTCTAATGTAGTCCCAGCTACTTGGGAGGCTGAGGGAGGAGGATCGCATGAGCCCAGGAATTTGAATCCAGCCTGGGCAACATAACGAGACTCAGTCTCTTTAAAAGAAAAAAAATCAGGCCAGGCACAGTAGCTCAAGCCTGTAATCGCAGCACTTCGTGAGGCTGAGGCGAGAGGATTGCCTGAGCCTGCAGGTTCAAGATCAGCCGGGGCAACATGGTGAAACCTTGTCTCTACAATAAATAAAAAAATTAGCCAGGTAGCAAGTGCCTGTAGTTAACAGCTAATTGGAAGGCTGAAGTAGAAGGATCCCCAAAGCCCAGCAGGTCGACGCTAGGGTAGCCATGACCATGCCACTGCACTCCAGCTAAGGCGATAGAGTGAGACTCCAACTCTAAATAAACAAACAAAAAAATTGCATTCTAAATTCATCTAGGGTACAGTCATCTGAAGACTCATTTATTGCTGGCTATGTTGCCCAGGCTGAGTTCGAACTCCTGCACTCAAGAGATCCTCCTGCCTCAGTCTCCCAAGTAGCTGGGATTACAGACGTGCACCACCAGGCCCAGTTGAAGATTAATATTTTCCAAACTGGCTTATACAATTTTATCATCATCAGAACAGTCTAGAGTGTTGCTGCATTCATCTACTGGTTCCTCTAATAGTCCCTCTGAAATGTCATCTTTGGTCAGTTCCTTCTCTTTGCCATTATAGGAAAAAAATGAATTATGGATTCTTCAATATGTTCATTGAGGCCAGGTGGAGTGCAGTGGCTCATGCCTATAATCTCAGCACTTTGGAGGCCAAGGTGAGCAGATTGCAAAATGAAAAGTTTAAAAAATTATAAGTAGAGGAATATAAAAGAAGAAAATCATCATGTATTCCTATTCTCAAGACCATTAATATTTAGTTAGGGTAACAAGGTTTCTATAAATTAACTGAGAATGTTACAAAACAACAGACCAGGTGTAACAGGAGATGTGCTGGTTACAACTATAAAGAAAGTATTACAATCCAAGCACAACAGTGTGCCACATCATCCCAGCTACTTGGGGGGCTGAGGTGGGAGGATCGCTTGAGCCCAGATATTTGATTCTTTTTTTTTTTTTTGAGTTGGGAGTCTCACTCCGTCGCCCAGACTGGAGAGCAGTGGCCGCTCCTGGCCACCGCAGCCTCGACCTGCTGGGCTCCGGCGATCCTTCCGCCTCAGCCTTCCAAGTAGCTGGAACTACAGGTGCACGCTACCACGCCTGGCTAATTTTTGATTTATTGTAGAGACGAGGTCTCGCCAAGTTGCCTGGGTGTGTCTCGAACCCGCGGGCTCAGGCAATCCACTCCCCTCGGCCTCCCAAAGCACGGGATTACAGGCTGAGCCACCGAGCCGGCCCCGGAATTTGATTGTTAAGAGGACAGACAGACATGTCACTCACATTGCTTTTGTCATATTAGCTAGTCTTCTGGCCCCAAACAAACATGGGCACATACATCTTTTACCATCTATATATCCTCTCCTATGCTTAGTATACCACCTTGTCTTGGTGGAACCCAAATTATTCATTCATGCAGGCATCCTCTGATATTTACTAAGCAAACACTATGCCGCAGGTGTTTTGGGGCTGGAGATACAGTAAACAAAACAAAAACCCCTTCCCTCAAGAAGCTTACTATTTAGTTGGAGAAACAATAAGACATAAAGTCTGTAGAAGTGACAAGTGCTAAGAATAAAAAGCAGGAAAAGGTTTTTGAAATTTTAGGCAAGAACAGTCAAAGAAGAGTCAGGCACAGTAGCTTATGTCTGTAATCCCAGCACTTTGAGAGACCAAGGAGGCAAGACCAGCCTGAGAAACATAGCGAAGCCCTGTTTCTACAAAAATAAAGAAATAAAAATTAGCCAGTGTGGTGATGCATGCCTATTGTCCCATCTACTGGGGAGGCTGAGGCAGGAGGATCACTTGAGCTCAGGAGTACAAGGCTGCAGTGAGCTATGATCCTGCCACCGCACTTCAGCCTGACAAAAGAGCTAGACCCTGCCTCTAAAAAGAAAAACAAAAAATAAGAAGGCCAAAGAATCCCCACAAATAAGGTAACTTTTGAGTAAAGGAAGTGAGGGAGCTAGTAATGTGGAAACCAGTGAAGGAAGCATTCTAGGCAGGGGGGATAACACATGTGAAGACCCCAAAGCATATAAGTAGTTGGTATCTTCCAAGAATAGCAGGAAGGCTGTGGAACTGAAGCAAAGAGAGACTAGTCAGGAATGCAGTCACAGAGGTCATGGGGTCAGGGTGGTAGGCAGTGGGTACATCAGGTTTGTTCTTATGGGTCATAATAAGAACTTGGACTTAGTACTCAGACTGAAGCCACTGGACAGTTGTAAGCAGAGAAGTGGCATGGGATGCTAGTTTTTTGTTTGTTTTGAGTTTGAGTCTCACTCTGTTGTGCAGGCTGGAGTGCAGTGGAGTGTTACACTCAGGGCCACCCTAGCGTCAACCTGCTGGGCTCTGGTGATCCTTCCGACTCAGTCTTCCAAATAGCTGGAACTACAGGCAGGTGCTACCACACCCGGCTGAGGGATGCTAGGTTTTAAAAGAATCACCTGGGTGGCCATGTAGAGAACAGACAAAAGAGGGACAGGAACAAAGCAGAGACCAGAAGTCAAACTAGAGATGCAGCAGGCACTGACAGGAGCAGGGGTGGGCGGGTTAGTAAATGGTCAAGTTCTGGATCATTTTTTGAATATAGAACAATTAAGATTTGCTGATGGACCACATACAAAAAAAGAGGAGTCAAGGTGCCTCCTAGCTATCCAAGGAGACACGAAGTAGGCCTTAGGACATGATCAATCCGTAGCACAGGGAGACAGCCCAGTCCCAGACAGGAATTTGAGTCACCAGCATTGCCTAGACATAGTATATCACACCCCTCTCCCAGCCAGGGCTGGAGTAGCTCCCCATAATCAAGCAGTCACATTTCTGCATCAAGTGGGACAGCCTAGATCAGGCTGTATCATAAACTAGTTATGAAACCAAACTTACCAAAAAAAAAAACCAAACAAAAACTCTTGCATATCAGAATTGCACCCAAGGAACCATGAACCTGTATATTCACCAAGAGCCCACACATCAGCAAGCCTAGAGGACCCCAGCAGGGTCCTCAGCAGGACTGAGGAAGGGTCCACCGTCCTGCTCGTAAATAGGACAGAGGAAGGGTCCACCATCCTGCTGGTAAATCTGAGTAATATGCAAGCATACAGGACAGAAGGGCATGGGAAGTACACATGCAAGGGAGAGGCAAACAAGAAGCACATTAGTTAGAAGCTGCCACCAAGGAATGCCTACCTGTGAAGCCAACTGCAACTAAACAGAGGTAGTCTCTGGGTAGAAAAATGTTCATGTCATTAGCGTTCGGTGTGTAAACAATGTATTTATTACTTCCCGTGTGCCAGCACTGCCTGGACACTGAGGCTATCAAGAAAATTAAATCCCAATCTAGAAGGACTGCAATCCACTGGTGCAACTTTTACTAAAGAAAGTCAACATTAGATAGTTGCCTGCAAACGTAAAGGGACAAAAACCTCTACTAATTTGGTTATAACAGACTGACAACAAATCCCACAGTAGTCTTTTGAAGAAAGAGACCCAAAGAAAAATCTACATAATTTAAATGTTTTTAAAAGACAATTAGATAACTGTCTAAAGACAATCAGAATTTATTTTTTTAATTATCAGGAAAATAAAATTCCTTAAAATATTTGGGAAAAGCAGAATGTAATAGCAAAACTCTGATTCAAAGACTACTGAAGTATACTGCTACCACATTAAGCTTTCACCTCAACAAAAACTAAGTATTCAGAATTATGTACTCAAACCATAAGAGGAAAGGTAAAAACCCTATATTACTTCTACTAACTTTTAAAAAAGTAACAGAAACTAAAGGCATGGGAAAAATAAAAACATTAGGGAGCAATAATTATTAATGTATATTAATGATACATCATGAGCTTGATATAGATGCCAAGTCTGTAATCAGTTGAATGTGATTCTATTTTTTTATTTAATTTTTAAAGTGACTTTAATTTTTTTTTTTAAGAGGCCAGAGTTTCACCATGTTGCCCAGGCTAGAGCACAGTGGTTATTCACAGGAGCGATCATCACACACTATGCCTCAAACTCCTGGGCTCAAGCGATCCTCCTGCCTCAGCTTCCTCTTGCCTTAGCCTCCTCCCACCCCAGCCTTCCACGTAGCTGGGACCGCAGGTGCGCAGTACTGAAACAGTTCACAAGTTCTGGAAGAAAGACTTCAAGAGAGAATTCAATTTTAACATGGTACCACCCCTTCATGAGCACATTCTAAAGTACCCTCTGGGGCACGAAGAGTTAGATGACCAAGGACATGTAACAACTCACTTCAACTGGCTCTCAGATTTTAGACTTCTCCCTCACGTTTCTCATTCAATGTTCCCGTTTCCTCCACCCCAAAGCAGGCCTCATCCTTTGAATTCCTAACAGCACTCTACTGGATTCTTATGGTACCCAACCCTCACTGAGGTGCAGTAAGATCATCACGTGTCTATTTGCCTTTCCGTCTAAGAATGTTAATTTCTTATAGACAAGACTCTTCCTGTGTCAATCCAGAGTTATGGAAGCAGATGGTCAATAAATGGGTGTTGACTCAATTCACTTGTAGACTCTAAGTCCCAATCTTCTCTCTCAAAGCTACTTTCAAAAGCACACTGATGGTTCCTCAAAAAAATTAGACATAAAGTCACTCTATGATCCAGTAACTCCATTTCCGGGAATATATCCATAAGAACTGAAAGCGGTCAGGTGCGGTGGCTCAAGCCTGTAATCTCAGCATTTTGGGAGGCTGATACAAGAGGATTGCCTGAGCTCAGGGATTCGAAGCCAGGCTGGGCAACTTGGTGAGACCTCATCTCTACAATAAATCGAAAAATTAGCCGGGTGTCATAGCGCACACCTGTAGTTCCAGTTACTTGCAAGGTTGAGGCGGAAGGATCGTCTGAGCCCAGCAGGTCAAAGTTGCGGTGGCTGTGAGTGTGCCAATGCACTCCAGTCTGGGGACAGAGAGACTCCAATTCAACCACCACCACCCCCCCCCAAAAAAAACTGAAAGCAGGGACTTGAACAGATATATTTATTTTTAATTTTAAAGATGTGGGGTACAATTCTGGATTAGGTATACAAGTAGTCACCGTACAGGCAAAGTTTGGGCCTCCTCCTGGTCCCTACTTTGCCTAGTTTGAGATCAGGTACCCCTATTGATGCTGTTTCCTTTCCCCCTCCCTGCCACCCCTGCAGTATTCTGCCATTGCCAATTCCTTTCTTTATAGTATTATGGTAAATGTTCAGGGTCCACTCATAAAAATATAAAATGCTTCACGAATTTGTGTGTCATTCTTGCATAGGGGCCATGCTACAGAACAGATATTTGTACACCAATGTTCATAGCATCATTATTCACAATAGTCAAAAAGGTAGAAGCAACCCAAGTGTCCATCGACAAAGGAAGAGATAAAATGTGATTTTATAATTTCAAAAAAACAAAAAAGAAAAAAAAGATGACAAAGTTCTAAAGATGGATGGTAGTGATGCCTGCATAACAATATGAATGAACTATAAAATGTTTAAAATGGTAAATCTGGCTGGGCACGGTGGCTGACACCTGTAATCGCAGCACTTTGGGAGGCTGAGGCAGGAGGAATGCTTGAACCCAGGAGTTCGACTCTAGCCAGGAAAACTTAGCAAAACTCATCTCTATTTTTTAAAAAATTTCAAAAACAAAATAAAATGATAAATTTATGGTATATATACCTCACCACAATTGATTTTTTTTTTTTTGAGTTGGAGTCTCACTCTGTCACCCAGGCTGGAGTATAGTGGCACGCTCATGCCACCACAGCCTCGACCTGCTGGGCTCAGGCGATTCTTCCGCCTCAGCCTTCCAAGTAGCTGGAATTACAGGCACGCACCACCACTCCCAGCTAATTTTTTGATTTATTGTAGAGACGAGGTCTCGCCAAGTTGCCTGGGCTAGTCTCAAACATGTGGGCTCAGGCAATCCTCTCGCCTCTGCCTCCCAAAGTGCTAGGATTACAGGTGTGAGCCACCATGCCCAGCACAATTGATTAAAACACACACACACACACACACACACACACACACACACACACACACACATACACTGCTACTTTTCTTTCCACTATCCTTAGATACATATCCTTAGATAAGGATACAAACATATATCCTTAGACCTGAGGCATCTGTACAGGCTTAAGAGACTCTGGAGCCAGACTGCTTGGATTCAGATCCTGGCTTGGCCTCTTATCACATGTCTCATCTCTCTGTGCTACTGTTTCCTCACCTTTATACCATGGATTCATAGTACCCACCACTCACCATGAAAATTAAACAAGTTATTTTTGTTTTGTTTTGTCTTTAGTTGGAGTTTCACTCTGTCGCCCAGGCTGGAGTGCAGTAGCACACTGCAGCCTCGACCTGATAGGCTCGGTGATCCTTTTACTTCAGCCTTCCAAGAAGCTGGAACTATAGGCATGAGCCACCACACCCAGTTGATTTTTTTGATTTATTGTAGATAGGAGTTCTCACCAAGTTGCCAAGGCTGGGCTCAGGCAATCCTCTCTCCTCTGTTTCCCAAAGTGCTGGGATTACAGGCATAAGCTACCACGACCAGCCTGAACAGGTCAATAGATGTACAGTGAGCTTGGAATGGTGGCTCATGCCTGCAACCCAATAGTTTTGGAAGCTGAGGCAGGAGGACTGCTTGAGCTCAGGAGTTCAAGACCAACCTGGGCAACATAGGGAAACTTTGTCTCTACCAAAAAAAA
>CAUYQG010021018.1:0-11745 GCA_963574415.1 Tarsius wallacei
TTCACAAAAGAAGACATACGATCAGCCAACAGATACGTGAAAAACATGTTCAGCCTCACAAGTCATCAAGGAGATGCCAATTAAAACTACACTGAGATACCACCTAACTCCAGTCAGAATGGCTATCATCAATAACTCAAATAGAGTCTATAATACTGAGTGATCTTTCACAGAAACAAAGAACTGAGCATCACATGTTGTCCCTCATAAGTGGACCTTGAACAACTACTGTAATGCTAAAAGAAAAGAATTGACAGTAGTGGGAAACTACGGGGGGAGGGGGCAAGAAGGTGGGATTGACAGTAGAGCAAATCTGTCTGGGGAAGGGGGGAACACCTCATCAACAAAGGTACCTGCACAATGAATAGTTGTATGCCTAACCCTGAATTGTACCCCTCAATTTAAAAATAAAAAATTTTTAAAGTTAAAAAAAAAAAAAAGAAATCACTTCCTGGCAAGGTGTATTAGCTCATGCTTATAATGCCAGCACTTTGGGAGGCTGAGGTGGGAAGACTGATTGAGGCCAGGAGTTCGAGACCAGCCTGGGCAACATAGTGAGACCTCATCTTTACAAAGATAAAAATTTAAAAATTAGAAAGGCACAGGCCCAGCTACTTGGGAGGCTGAGGCAGGAAGATCGCTTGAGTCTAGCAGTTTGAAGCTGCAGTGAGCTGTGATCATGCTACTGAACTCCAGTGTGGATGATAGAGTGAGATCCTGTCTCTAAAAAAACCCAAAAAACCCAAAACCACTGACAAATCCGAGGTCACAAAGATTTACATCTGTGTTGTCTTCTAAGACTTTTATAGTTTTAGCCCTTACATTTAGGCCCTCTTGGAGTTTTCAGTTAATTTTTTTTTTCTTTTTGAGTTGGAGTCTCACTCTGTCGCCCAGTCTGGAGTGCAGTACCACGCTCATGGCCACTACAACCTCGACCTAATGGGCTCAGGTGATCCTTCTGCTTCAGTCTCCAAAGTAGTTGGAACTACAGGCATGTGCCACCATGCCCAGCTATCAGTTAAATTTTATGTATGGTATAAAGTGGGGTCAAAAGCTTTTCTTTTGATGTGGACATCCAGTTATCACAGATCAAATAGTTTAAAAGACTATTATTTCTCTCACTGAAATATTTGGCATTCTTGTTGAAAATCAGTTCATCATAAATGTGTCTATTCCGAATCCCCAATTTTATTCCATTGGTCTAAATGTGTATTCTTATGCTAGCACCACATTGTCTTGATCATTCTATCTTTGTAGTTAAGTTTTGAAATAGAGTCCTCCAACTTTGTTCTTCTTCAAGATCGTATTTGGCTGTTCTAGGTCTACTGCATTTACATAAGAATTTTAAGACTAGCTTGTTAATTTCTAAAAATGTCAGTTGGGATTCTGATAGAATTATGTTAAGTCTGTAGGATCAATTTACAGATTATTGCCATCTGTTATGGGCTGAACTGTGTCCCCTCAGAATTTATATGTTGACGTTCTCAACCCCACTATCTCAGATTGTGACTGTATTTGGAGAGATGTAATTTAAAGATGTGATTGAGTCTAAAATGAGGCCATTAGGGCAGGCCCTACTCCAATCTGACTTTATAAAAAGAGGCGATTTGGATGCAGAAAGACACTAAAGATGTGTGGGAACAGAAGAAAAACCATGTGAGGGCACAATAAGAAGGTTGCCATTTGCAAGTCAAGAAGAAAGGCCTTAGCAGAAACCAAAGCTGTTATTCATTACTCATTCTATTCATATGGTATATTACATTCATTGATTTTCATATGTTGAACCAACCTTGCACTTGCATTCCTGGGATAAACCTACTAAGTATAAGAATAGTACTGGCCTCATAAAGAGTATAGAAATGTTCCCTCCTCTTGTAGTTTTTGGAAGAGTTTGTGAGGAACTGGTATTATTTTCTTCTTTAAATGTTTGGTATAATCCATTAGTAAAGCTACCTCTGGTCCTGAGCTTTTCTTTGCGGGTAGCTGATTACTAATTCAATCTCTTTACTTGTCATAGGTTTATTCAGGTTTTCTTTTTATCTTTTTTTGACTTTTGTGTAGAGACAAGGTCTCTCTATATTGCCTAGGCTGCTCTCAAACTCCTAGGCTCAAGCAGTCTTTCTGCCATGGCCTCCCAAAATTCTTACAGGAATGAGCCACCATGCTGAGCCAGTTTATTCAGATTTTCTATTTCTTCCTGAGTAGTCTTGGCAATTGGTGTCTTTCTAGGATTGTGTCCATTTCATTTAAGTTATCTAATTTATTCGCATATAATTGTTCATGGTATTCCTTATAAGGGAAATATAAATCCTTTTATTTGTAAGGTTGGTACTAATATCTCCTCTTTCATTCCTGATTTTACTTGAGTGTTCTCATTTTCTGGGCAATTTAGCTAAATGTTTGTCAATTTTGTTGATTCTTTTTTTTCAAAGAATCAAGTTTTGGTTTCACCGATTTTTCTCTCTCTTTTTTTTGTTCTCTATTACATTAGTTTCTGCTTGAATATTTATCACTTTAATTTCTACTCTAACACTTATCATTTTTTTTCATTCTGCTTGCTTTGGGTTTAGGTTGATCTCCTTTTTCTAATTTCTTGAGGTGAAAGATTAGGCTATACGAGGCAGGACCCAAAAAAACCCCAGAATTATCTTTTGGGGGGGGGGTGGGCCTCTTATAGTACACTTGGAATTTGTTCCTGCAAATCAAATGGTCAACCAAATTTTTTTTTTTTTTTTAAGTCAGAGTCCCACCAGCACCCAGGCTGGAGTACAGTGGCACGCTCATGCCACAGCAGCCTAGATAGACCTGCTAGACTCAGGCAATCCTTCCATTTCAGCCTTCCAAGTAACTGGAACCACAGGTGAGTGCCCCCACACTCAGCTGTTTTTTTGATTTATTGTAGAGAGGAGGTCTCACCAAGTAGTCCAGGCTGGTCTTGAAACCCTGAGCTCAGGCAATCCTCTTGCCTCCACCTCCCAAAGTGCTGGGATTATAGGTGTGAGCCATCGCACTGGGCTTAACCAAGTTTTGAGAAAGTTGCATCATGATTTGCAGAAGAAACATCCCAAGTTGTGACAAATAGACAACTGGTTCTTCCACCATGACAATGCACTGCTCACACCATGCTGACTGTTCAGCAGTTTTTGGCCAAAAATGACATGACCCCCATGCCCCACCGTCCATATATCACCCAGTCTCACACTGAGCAACTTTTTTTGTTTCCCCAGATGAAAAATGTCCTCAAAGAAAAACATTTGGCTGATGTGCAAGATGTGAAACAAAAAACAGTAAAAGAATTAAAAACCATCAAAACTGATAATTCAAAAACTGTTTTGAGCAATGGGAAAAGTATCTTGATAGGTGTAATACATTAAACAGAGAGTATTTTGAAGGTGACTGAAGTTTAAACATGTAAGAATACACAATTTTTTATAAATAAATTCCGTTTTTTTCCCCCTTGGGTCACCCCTTGTATATTTCAGATCTTATTTCTTGCTGTTTTTTTCTTTTTTTCTTTTTTTTTAAGTCAGAGTTTCACTCTGTTGCCCAGGCTGGAGTGCAGTGGAATGCTCACAGCCAGTACAGCCTTGACCTGCTGGGCTCAGGCGATCCTTCCACTTTAGCCTTCCAAGTAACTGGAATCACGGGCGTGTGCCACCATGTACTGCTAATTTTTTTATTTATTGTAGAGAGAGGTCTCGCCATTTTGCCCAGGCTGGTCTCAAACCCGTGGACTCATGCAATCCTCTCTCCTCTGCCTCCCAAAGTGCTGGGATTACAGGTGTGAGCCACCAGGCCCAGTCCAGATCTTATATCTTAATATAGACATTTATAGCTACCAATTTCCTCTAGTATTATTTTAACTACACGTATTAGTCTGATTTTATCTTTTTTTTTTTTTTTGAGTTGGAGTCTCACTCTGTTGCCCAGGCTGGAGTGCAGTGGCACACTCACGGCCACTGCAGCCTCGACCTGCTGGGCTCAGCCGATCCTTCCACCTCAGCCTTCCAAGTAGCTGGAATTACAGGGACGTACCACCACACCTGGCTTATTTTTTGATTTATTGTAGAGACGAGGTCTTGCCAAGTTCCCCAGGCTGGTCTCAAACCCCTGGTCTCAGGCAATCCTCTCGCCTCAGCCTCCCAAAGAGCTGGGATTACAGGCTTGAGCCACCATGCCCGGCGATTTTATCTCTTTTAAAGAATCTGACAGCTGGGCATGGTGGCTCATGCCAGTAATCCCAGCATTCTGGGAGGCCGAGGCAGGAGGATTGCTTGAGCCCAGAAGTTCAAGACTAGCCTATGCAACATAGTGAGACCTTGTCTCTACAAAAAAAAAAAAAAGAAATTATCTGAGCATGGTGGTGTATACCGGTGGTCCCAGAAGGCTGAGTCAGGAGGATCACCTGAACCCTGGAGGTTGAGGCTGTGGTAAGCCATGGATGGGCCACTGCCCACTCCGATCTAGGTGACAGAATGAGACCTAAACTCAAGAATGAAAAAAAAAAAAAACAGAGAAAAAAGAAGTATAGACTCATAGTACTTATTATATTAGTCATTTAAAGTGTTTGGTTATCTTCATTTGTTCATGTGGCTATGCATTAGCACCTGGTGTTATTTTCTTACTCCAATACAGCTTTTTTCCTATTTAGCTCCTTTGCACTGTTATTGGCAAATATATCACATTCCTGTGTTCTGGGTTCAAAAGTACAATTATAAGCCGGGCTCAGTAACTCATCCTGTAATCCCAGCACTTTGGGAGGCTGAGGTGAGTGGATTGCCTGAGCCCACCGGTTCGAGACCAGCCCGGGCAATTTGGCGAGACCTCATCTCTACAATAAATCAAAAATTGACTCGGCGTGGTGGCGTGTGCCTGTAGTTCCGGCTACTTGGAAGGTTGAGGTGGAAGGATCACCTGAGCCCAGCAAGGCGACACTGGGGTGGCTGTGAGTGTGCCACAGCACACCAGCCTGGGTGACAGTGAGACTCCAAGTCAAAAAAAAAAAAAAAAACTTTAGTGATAAACACATTGTATTATACAATTGCTTTAAAAATCATTTAAAAGAAAAATCAATAGGCATATGTACTGTTTAAAAAAAATTACATTACTTTAGAAGTACTCCTTTTTTTCATTTGGATTGAATTACAATTGGAGGTCACTTGCTACAGCCTTAAAACTTTGTCTAGTATTTCTTGTTAAGGTCATTCTGGAAGGAAAAATTACGTTTTTCTTTAGCTGAAAATGTCTTTATTTTACCTTGATTTTTGCAAGACAGTTTTTTGAGCTATATTCTTTGCGGTTTTTCTTTCAGCAGTTTGAATATATCATCCCACTACTTTCTGGACTCAATTATTTCTAATAAGTTGACTATAATGTTACTGAAGTTCTCTTATACATTTCTCTTGTTGCTTTCAAGATTTTTTCATCTTTGGTTTCTGCATTCTTACTATGATATTTCTGTGTGTTTATCCCTGTGTATTTATGCTACTTGCTACTAAAAAAAAATCATAAAGCTTCTCTGATGTGTAGATTCATAAGAAATATTCAGAAAATTCTCAACAATTATTTCTTCAAATATTTTCTCTGCTCCTTTTTTTCTCTTTTTGTTCTGGTATTTCCATTACATGTTAACAAAGCTAATGGTGTCCCATACTCTGTTGAGTTTCTGTTCCGCTTTTTTCACCCTAATTTCTCTCTCTTCTTTGGATTACATATTCTCTATCAATTTATCTTCATGTTCACGAATTTTTTCTCCTGCCAGTTCAAATCTGTTGAGTCTCCTAATGACTCTTTTTTTTTTTTTTTTTTGAGTCAGAGTCTCACTCTGTCACCCAGACTGGAGTGCAGTGGCATGTTCCCAGCCACTGCAGCTCGACCTGCTGGGCTCCGGCAATCCTTCCGCCTCAGCCTTCCAAGTAGCTGGAACTACAGGCGTGTGCTACCGTGCCCAGCTAATTTTTAATTTTATTGTAGAGACGAGGTCTCACCAAGTTGCCCAGGTAGGTCTCGAACCCGCAGGCTCAGGCAATCCACTCACCTCAGCCTCCCAAAGCATTGGGATTACAGGCTGAGCCACCGAGCCCGGCTAACTCTTTTTTTTTTAAGTTGGAGTCTCACTCTGTCACCCAGGCTGGAGTACAGTGGCATGCTCATGGCCACCGCAGCCATGACCTACTGGGCTCAGGCGATCCTTCTACCTCAGCTTTCCAAGTAGCTGGAATTACAAGTACGCACTATCACGCCCGGCTTATTTATTTATTTATTTATTTATTTAATTTATTGCGGAGACAAGGTCTCTCCAAGTTGCCCAGGCTGGTGTCAAATCCCTGAGTGCAGGCAATCCTCTTGCCTCTTCCTCCCAAAGTGCTGCGATTATAGGCTTGAGCCACTGCACCTGGCCTCCTAATGCTTTTAAATTTCAATTATTATGCTTTGCGTTGTTCCTTCCTTCCTTCTTTTCTTTTTTGTTCTTACCTGCACACACATACAAGTTATTACACTTCTCAATTCCAGGATTTCCATTTTGTTCTCTTTTTTTTTGAGTTGGGGTCTCACTCTGTCACCCAGGCTGGAATGCAGTGCCACGTTCTCGGCCACTGCAGCCTTGACCTGCTGGGTTCAGGTGATTCCTCTGCCTCAGTCTTCCAAGGAGCTAGAACTACAGGCGCATACCACCACATCCAGATAATTTTTTATTTAATGTAGAGACATGGTCCCACCATGTTTCCCATGATGGTCTTGAACCCCTGGAATCAGGCAATCATCTCACCTCTACTTCCCGAAGTGCTGGGATTACGGGTATCTTTTTTTAAAAATAAATAATTTCTATCTCTTTACTGATATTCTTTATTTGATAAGACACTGTCATCATACCTTGCTTTTTCTTTTTAAGAGTTGAGGTGAAGTTGGGTATATACCTTGGAGTAGAATTGTGGTAATTCCATGTTTTACTTTTTGAGAAACTACCAAACTGATTTCCCCTTTACATCTTCAAGCATGTCTTCCTATGGTTCTTTGAATACATTTATAATAGTTTATTTGAAGTCTTTACTAAGTCCAATATCTGGGTCCTCTTTGAGGCAGTTTCTGTTGCCCGCTTTTTTCCCCCTGTGTTTGGGTCACACTTTTTCTTTGCCTGTCTTGTAATTATTTATTGCAAACTAGACAGTTTAGATAATATACAGTGTAGCACCTCTGGATACTGATCCCTCCCCCAGGGTGTGTTGTTACTTGTTTATTTGTTTAGTGATATGGCTGGGATGACAGTGGATTTAATAGGTCTCTTTTTGACTATCTCTTTCTCTGTTAACCCTCTGTTGGTATCACACTCAGCTGCTAGCCTCCACTTATTACAGATTGCTCTAAAATTTTTGACAATACCTGGGATATAAATTACTACACAATCATATCCGCTTCACTTTGGGCTCCTCTGCAGGGGTAGTTTTTGAAGTCAGTATTTCAGGTTTTTTCTGTCCCCAAGTAAGGCTCTTCTTAGATGTCCCTTTCCCTGTTCTCTCTGGTAAACCAGCTGGCCTATGGCTCAGTTTGTGTCTCACAAGAAGCTAACAGTTTCTTTTTAATTGCTTAAACATAAAAAGATCTCCATTGTTTTTGAGTGTGCCCTTAGGCTTGAACTTCCACATAGGCTGTTTTAAATAAAGTCAGTTTCTTAGGGAAGAGCTATGAGCCTGTCACACCCTCTGAGAAACTCTCTTGAGCTACCGTTTCAGAGCTGGGGAAAGACATAATGATGTTGTTCTCTCTGAGTGACATCCCTGATTTAGGAGCAGAGTGCTTTGGTCTTCTTCTGTGATGAAATCTATACCTCACAGATGAGCTGGGATGATGGAGATTGGGACCCCCAGTATTCTCACCATGCCATGCTGAGGTAGAGCTTCTACCTTATGAGAAGAGGTAGGATGGAAGCAATAATCCTCAAACCTCTTGGCCACAATCACCTGAAATTTACCCTATGCACAAGCTAGGTAGGTGATGAGGAATACTGGCAGCCTGCCCCTCCCAGGAAGCTGATGAAGCCCTCAACTGGACAGAGAGGTAGCCCCACCATCTTGACCAAACTCCCTGGAGTGAAGCTTCCAGTCAAGCTGAGCTGGGGATTAGACAGTAGAAGGAAGAAGTAGCCTGTGGTTCAAATGCCTTAGACTCTTGTTGCTCTTACTAAGTTTTAATAGATTTTCTTGAATAAACATTATTTCATTTGCTGTATGTTCTTAGGAGAATTTCCAGAGGCTTTAGATTTTTTTTTTGTTGTTGTTCTATAATTTTCAAAAGTTAGGCTTATTTCACTATGGAATAGGAACATGGGGCTCCTCACACTGCCATTCCATAAGTCTTCCAAACTATCGCCAACATTTAAATCTATTTAACAAACATCAGGATCCCATTAATAAGAAATATCAAGACTCCTCTTCTTTCAAACACAAATTCTGTCTCTTTTAAGATGATCTGGTCATCTTAAGTTTGCTTGCTTTTTAGTACAAGGTCGTCAATCCCAATAGATTCTAAGACAATTTTTGGAAAAGGTGGAGTGTGTGTGGGGAGGGGGCTGGTTAATACTCATATATTAAAAAAGAACCAATAAAATTGTTGAAATGTGTTTAAAATTGAGGTGAGGTGTTTCCCAACTTATGACTGATGGTCTTCTGCATTTCTAAGTGTCTTTTTGAGTATGCTAAGAATGCAAGGCCCTGGCTGCTCTGTTTATTTGGGTGATTTATCAGGTAGGTTGTATTTTCAGCAAGCAGTTTTGAGAGATGAGGGTTTCCCTCCAGGACAAAGAACAAGTCTGTTTACTGTTTGCTATAAAACTGTGTACTCCACAAGCTCACATTTTATCTTCTATAAGGTACCCACAACACGTGAAGTCATCTATCTGAGCACTCTGTGTCACCCATGTGGGTTTTGGGGGAGAAAGGGAACTAAGACAAACATGTTAATGCTCATGCTGCTTGGTGTGCTACGAGTAACAAAGTCCTTTGTCTCTAACCCAAGTATCTTGTATATTCTATCAGAATCCATGAAACAAAGTAACAGGCTAACCTATTGGCATGTAAGTAATATAAAATCAAATCCCAGATTTTACAGTTTGACAATGAGAATTAGATGGTAGCAGAAACATGGCTTTATGGAAAAGGAAGGTCAAGGGTCCTATAGTCCAGATTTGGGAATATGAGAAGACTCCCTGAGATCTGGTGGCGAATGCTTTCACCCAGGGTGAAAAAATAAGGGCCCTCCCACTGTCCTACCAGTTCACAGGCTGAGTGATCAGAAGTAGAACTGAAATAAGCCACCTGAATGGTGTTTTGGGTGTTGCTCATTCTCCTCCTTGTGGGAGGAGGAAGGTTACAAGTCCTGTGGCTCTAGTTAAGAGGCAATTAACATGTTTGTTTTAGTTCCCTTTCTCCCCCAAAACCCACATGGGTGACACAGAGTGCTCAGATAGATGACTTCATGTGTTGTGGTTACAAGTCCTGTGGCTCTAGTTAAGAGGTAATATGATTGTGGTTTCTCAATTCCCAATGCTGAAATAAATGGTATTAGTAATAGGACCATGCTATTTCATAGACCCAAAATGTTAAAAGTTGATTGAGCTGCAGGTGAGGAGCCCCTCAAAACAAAAGTGAATGTGAAGTCTTGCCTATTAGTACAAAGTCATCTGCTTGTCTGCCTGGCTCCTGCCAGTCTGACACGACTGGTGGAGGTGACAGGGTGCTGGACACAGGGGTGGCCAAAGTTACCAAGGACTGTGGGGTTAAACGGTGGTGTCTACTGGGGCAGAAAGGGACCTCTGGGACTGGATGCCCACTCACTGGGAGGTACCCAGGGGAGGAAATAGTGCCTGTGCTTATGATGTGGCAGAAAAGGGGGTTGGTAGCAGTTTAAGGTATTTCCTTTTGAAAGGCAAGCTGCAAGCTTTAAAGACCCGCCAGGTGCAAGGCAGGTTTTGTTTAAGAAAGGCCAGGTGGCCAGAGACTGGCCATTTCATGGAAATGCAAAAAAGTAACTAATTCACAGACTTATCCAAAACCCCTCCTCGGAAGTTGATGGTTTACACCCTGCAGTTCCTGAAAACCATTTGTTCTTTGAAAAATCTAATTTTGCTGAGTACAACTTTGTAAGATTTCAAAGAAAATATGTAATCGCTCAACACGACCCCCCGCCCTTACCTAAATGAAGGTATAAGACCAGCTTCTCCCGTTCTGCGGGGCAGGCTTGATTTGGACGAATTAGCTCCTCGAGCTCGCTGTGCTGGCCAGTGTAATAAAGTGCCACTTCCTATAATAGTCTCGGTGTCATGATCTCTCTGTCTTCCCGCTACATATTTTGGTGCGCTGGCCGGGAAATGGAGTTTGGAGATGGTGTGTTCCACCTCCTTTGTCATCGGGGTGCGACCTCCAGGGCAACGGAAAGGGCAATCTTGCCTGGCGCGCAACGGACCTCTTGATCCGTAGGAGGGAGGCCCCTCCCAGTGCACTGAAGCTTGGACCACGAAAGCACAACAGGGACCCAAGAGGCAAGGAACTAGCATGAGGACGACCACCTGACGGAAAAGACAGAAAGACCACCCGACAGAAAGGGTAGGAATAAGGGCCTTTGCATAGACCTGCCAACGGATGGCAGAAGGGGAGCTTGATCACCTCCCGGAGCCCGCTAGTAATCTCCAGCCTGAAGGAAAGGGCTGAAAGGCAGTGGAAGGAAACACTGTCTGAAGATGAACCCATAGGCTCCTAGGATTAGGGTGGAGGGTTGAAGAATGTGCTGTGTGATTGTGTGTGAATGAGACGGACGGAGGGAGGGTTCCGCATAAAGTTAGTCTGTGTTGGGGGTGTACCAACCTGCCAATTGCTAAGAGGTATCTGAGATATCTTTGCGAGGAGTATGACTGGAAGGGGACAAAGTGGATATTTCCCATACTCCTCATTCTCTTTTTTTTTTTTTTAATTGGAGTCTCACTCTGTTGCCCAGACTGGAGTGCAGTGGCCGCTCCCAGCCACCGCAGCCTCTACCTGCTGGGATCCAGCGATCCTTCCGCCTCAGCCTTGCAAGTAGCTGGAACTACAGGTGCGCGCTACCATACCCAGCTGATTTTTTTATTTATTGTAGAGATGAGGTCTCGCCACGTTGCCCAGGCGGGTCTCGAACCAGCAGGCTCAGGCAATCCACTCACCTCGGCCTCCCAAAGTGCGGGATTACAGGCTGAGCCACCAAGCCCAGCTTCCCTCATTTTCTTATTTGTGTGTGTCTGTCACTTTAAATCTGCTAAAAAACTGGTTGAGTTATTATGCTTTGTTTAATGGGACATGTTGTCTTTTAAAAACTTGATTGGCGTGTGTTTCTTTATGTCATTTTATGTCTCTCTTTAATTGTGTGGTGTTTTCTCCCAACCCGTTGGCACTGTTAAAATTTCTGCCTTTTGTTGTTAACGTTGTGGGAAAAATTGCCTGCTGTGTATATGAAGTGCTACTGGTTATCTTAAACTCTTTCCCGGGACCACACCCCCTCCCTTCCTTAGGCTGTGTTCTCCTTCATAAATTCTGAAGGAGTTCATTCTAATTCACCTGTAAAGAAATGTAGAAATGTCTCTTATATGCTACTTAGCCTTTTGCTAACTCAGTGCAAGTTAATGCTAGCCTTGGAGAAAATAATTTTGTAATCTTTCTCTGGCAACTAAGGGAATGAATAGGCTGTTCTTGTTTTCAAATGCTAAAAGCCAGGTTAGTTGAG
>CAUYQG010021020.1:0-39935 GCA_963574415.1 Tarsius wallacei
CCGGCACCCACATAAAAGCTGCATTGGTACATATACACGATGGAATACTACGCAGACATAAAAAGAACAAAATCATGAATTTCGCAGCAACCTGGATGGAACTAGAGTTTATAATACTGAGTGATCTCTCACAGAAACAAAATTCTGAGTATCACATTTTTCACCCAGAAGTGGACCTTGACCATCTATCATAATACTATAAGAAAAGAATTGACAGTGGCAGGAAATATGGGGGGAGCAGGGAGGGGAAGGGAGGTGGGATTAACGGTAGTCAATATCTCTCTGGGGACGGGGGGACTCCCCTTATCATCAAGGGTGCCTTAACGATGCATATTTGTATATCTAACCCTTAACTGTACCCCACAATTCTAAAATAAAATATATGTTTAAAAATAAAACAAAAAACAAAGAAAAGAAAAAAGAATGAGGTTGGAAATTGGGAAATGTCAGAGCTAGGTCATCTTCTATTAGTGGAGTGACCTATGACAATGTGCCACTGTGTTGTTCTTCAAGTCCTGGAGTTTGAGTCCAGTTTGCCTTCCCGTTAACACCTGGTACCATTCCTTTGATTGCCTTTTGCATTATTTTCAGGGTTTATAATTATACTTAGTGGGAAGAAACAGGAGAAATGAGTCTGTAACATCTTGTCTGGACTTGAACTCAGTACATAAACATCTGAGGAAAGCCTGACAATTTCTCATAAAATACCTCTACCCAACAATTTTACTTCCAGGTATTTTACTCAAGAGGACAGAAATAAAAATGTGAAGAAAATATTTAAAGCCAATTTATTCGAAGGTGCTTAATTCCAAACTGGAAACAGCTGGAAGTCATTCAGTATGGAAATAGATGTTTAAAAAACCTGTTGTATAGTCACACGATGGAATACTATTAAACAATACAAAAAATAAAATATTGATATAGGCAGCAATAAAGATTAATCTAAAAAATGTTATGTTGAGTGAAAAACCATTTCATAGAATAATACATAGTGTTTGATTCTAATTTTATGAAGTTCTGGAAAAAGCAGAATTAATTCATGGTTAAAAAAAACCTTAAAGAATTATTACCTTTAGGGTAGTGGGAGTGTGTATTGATTTTGAAGGTGCAAGAGGAAACTTTCTCAGATGATGGTCACGTTTTGTATTTTATTAAGTGCTTAGATTTCACAAGAGTATGAGTTAGTCAAAATATCTCATATGTCTCCAATTAAGATGTGTGTATTTAATTCTATACAAATTTTACCTAAATAGTTAATAAATATTAAGCATTTCCTAAGTATTTGAAGGAATGTATGTGGGCAACCACAACTTAAGTTGAAATATACAAAAATAAGTTATATCAATTGATGAATGCAGCAATGAAAATATATGTAATATCTATAGACATTTAATGTAAAATCTAAATAGCAGATGTTCACATGTTCAACAAAACTCTCAAAATTTCTCCAAACCTTGTAAATTTTAATTAAAAAAATAGTGAAAAATAACAGAATGCTTGTTTCCTGTTAAAATATACTGAACAATTTTAATGTCTTTATTCGGTATAATCAGCTCTCTGTTCTAAGGATCTATTTTACTCTTTGTGTGCCTCCTTCCTGATAAATAACTACTGGATTTTTTAGGGAAAAAACATTACCTATAGTAAGTATGATGTTCACATAAATATCTTCACCAATAAACATAGTATACTCTGTCTTGTACTATTTCACATTATTCATTATTGTAGCTTCCCAGATATTTGCAGGTTAACTATATCTTAATCAGATGGGTAAACTTTTTTTTGTTTTATATATATATAATTTTTTTTATTGTGATATTGAGGGGTACAGTTAAGGGTTAGGTACACAAATATGTCTCGTTCAGGCACCCTTGTAGATAAGAGGTGTCTCCCCATCCCCAGACAGATATTTACTACCATTAATCCCATCTCACTACCCCTCCCTCCCCCATAGTTTCCCACCACTGTCAGTCATTTTCTTGTGGTAATACGTTGGGTGATCAAGGTGCACTATATGAGTGAGAACATGTGATACTCAGTTTTTTGTTTCTGTGAGAGCTCACTCAGTATTATAGATTCTAGTTCCATCCAGGTTGCTGCAAAATTTAACCAGAATTTTCTAAACACATTACTTTAACTCAAGGTATTAATGTTGTACATCTACTTTTAGCAATGGGGACAGTAGCTGGGAGAAATAGGAACAATACAGAGGTTATCACAACATACCATATAACAAAACATAAGCACACCTGCTAACTCTGTAGTTGGGCAACCTTGTGGCTGATTACACAGCTGTTCTCAAAATGAAACCTTTTAACATGTATTTATATTCATAATTAAAACTAATTCAAATAGTTATAGTAACTGGATTTAAAAAATCAGACAACTTCTGGCAAGATATAAAAAATACTCTATGGTTTATTCAACAGAAATTATTCAAATTTTTATAACTCAGTGGCAATACTATCTTAGAAAATACATTTTTCCATCTTGTTTTTTTTGTTGTTGTTGTTAAAAATACCTTTCACTGACAAGTATACATTTTTGTATTTTTTTTTCTCCATAGGCCAAATTTGTGTTACGAAGTATTCTGTAAACACATTGATGGATGTTAAGCAATGGGTATTACTTTTATAATAATTAAAATATTGGGATTGCATTCCTATAAGTTTAGGAAACTTTTTAATAGCTAGGATTCTTGGCACTAGAAAAATAACTAGCGTCACCCAGATGTAACTATATTAACTATTAGGCTCTTGTGTAGCTATACTGCTTTCTGAAAATTTTGAGCAGATTCTTGGAAATTAACATCAAGCACTAAAGGAATATCATGTTTATCTTCAAAGTTATTTGCTAGCCTTCTGTTTTTGAAACGACCTCTGCATTTTACATACTTATCCATTTGAAATGAAAGCCTTTCTTCTATTTAAAACCATAATCTCTTTTACAAGCAACATTTGAGAGTTTTATGAGAGTAGTTAAAATTGAGAAGCTTGCTGATCCCCACATCAAAACTGTTTCAAAAAATATAAATGATGTACTTAATGTGCGTAATTGCTAATTTATATTTCTTGTTCTAAAACTGGTTGCTAAACAATCATGCAGAAATAAAATATAATTGATGTCTTTTAGAATGTTATTTTTTCAAACAATTATAAATATGGTTATAAGACAACATGTAAGCTATTATGAGATTTATTCATCTACTGGCAACTATTTAGCATTAACTCATTTACATGTTTATGAAGCTTACTAATGTTATGGAACCATCAAACTTAAAGGAAACAACTTACTTATTACTAAACAGACATCCTAGTATCATCAATTCTTAATCACTTGTAGTGACAACTAAATAATTTTAGCCACTAAAAATATAGCCAAATATATTACATTAGTTTAGATCTCATATAGAAATGATTGCACTCTTTATGGATTAATTTCTGAAATACTGCCATCTTGTGGTGTTCTAAACAGAACACGTAAGAGTCATTTATGATACGAACTTCTGTGGACACAAGATTGGTACCATATTAAGATAAACAGACCCAAGTGAGTATCATGAAAACGTAGAGAGTGAGAATAACATTTATCTTAAGAATTATGAAACATTCTCTTAGTATTTATCTAGATGAGGAGTTTTACTGCAGTATCTCAGAAGCAGGAGAGACAATATCTCATAATTCCTTGTATATTTCTTAATAACAAATAATTCAAGGAGAAATCCAACCAGTACTAACTAACATTCTCTCTGGAGAAAAAACCCAGAGTTGACTCAGTCCAATTTATTTCAGTATCTAATTACTGGGTATTTGTAATATAAGATTTACACATTATTTGGCAAACAAACATGGAGCAGTGGCTACACTTTGAATCCCTTTTTTTTGACTCTTGATGGAGTTAGATCTCATTTGCATGTGACATGATTTGTGCTATAAAGTTCTGGAGGATGTGCCTTATTTTGACACTGTCAAATTGGTGCTTCAGAATCATCTAAATAATTCTTACTCTATCTGGCCACAGAATGCAGACCTACAATTGATACTGAGTAACACCTTTTAGCTTTCAGTCTATTTTATTTTAATCACTGAAATGTGATTATTAGCTCAATGTTTTACTTATTCATTAGTTCAACTCCAAATTAAGCTCAACTATTTCCAAAAAGAAAAAACATTGAAGATGGTTAAAGGATATTTGACATAATTTGAAGACCACTTCAAAAATTTTTCAAAAGTTATTGATAAAACCATAATCTTGTTTGGATCTATGAGCTCAGACATATTGATGCAAACAATCAATTATGTAACTCTATAGTTTAGAGTATAGGGGTTCGTTTGTTACACAACATTAAATAAAGATAATGAAAATATTATGAAAGTTTAGCTTAGAGAAAGAGTCGTTTCATGATCTTTTGCACTAGAAGGTTGCCTAGATCTCTAACAATGCACTGAAAGCATTTGATAGATTGTGAACATAAGAACGTCTGTAAACACTTTTGAGATCAGCTTACGCTTCCTCTGGTAACTGAAACAGAAGGAAGCATTTTCAAAGTGATGCCAGAGCAAAATGCCCTTAAGCTTTGAGTATTGAAGCAGCTTCCACACAATAAAAAGAAAATTCCTTATGAGGCAACTTTGCCCTTGCTCTCAAGACACTCTTATTTCTGTAGCGGAAATTAATGTGAGCACGATCACTGAACTCAACCTTGGAATAATCTCTGCTTATATCTTTGCCAAATGTTTTGTGTTTCTTTGCATCCTGGTCCAAAAAATTCAAGTGCTATTACTTTTCACGATGAAACATTAACTATGGAGACATTTCTATATTTTCCTTCAGAATTGAACCCTTAACCCCGTGACATAATCAAGAATATTACTGCCCTTCCTTTTTCTGTCTTCAAATACACCATTTCCAAGTAATCAATTTTAATAGAAGGAAGAAGCATAATGGTTTTTGAATAAGTACCAATGCTGATATGGCAAGACCAAAATAATCTATTTTTATATGAGTGATATCCCCTCCCTAAATGGTCATAATTGTTAATATTTCAGTTCCAAATAATATTTGAATATAGTCCATTATATTCTGTGGGATAGTATCTACATGATGTTAAAAACACAGAAGAAAAACATTAATTATATATTTATGCTTAATAAATTGCTCTAATTAAATAAGTGCATTTGACCAAAAATCATCAAGCAAGTGACTACTCATTCTCTACTTTGCTTGTCACGTTTATGTGTGTGTGGATAGATAGATAGAAATATAGATAGATAGACAAAGAGACAGAGATAAATAATTATCTTGAGAAATATTTTATTCATGTATCAAAAACATTTGGAAAGATTTAGTTTACCTTAATTTAAAAGATCTATCCTTCTTTCTAACAATGAATATTTTAAAAATGAAATCTGTCATTCAGAACTGTATCCTGGTTCTTGTGTTTATACAAATCTGACACCAATTATTGCACTCCAGCCCGGGTGATGGAATGAGACTCCAACTAAAAAAAAAGAAAAAAAAGACATCATTGCTATATTTATTGAGTAAATGTTACAAATAGAAATTCTACTTTGTATTTTAAATTCAAAATAACTGATAAAATTTATTTAGAAAAAAGCAGAAGTTTAGTTTTATTTTGTATCATTTCCAGTGTGTTACCTTAAAGGTGCATTATTGTTCTTGTCTTTGCAGACATTTCATAGCATGAACTTTTATTTAACTATCTGCACAAAGCTACTTTTACCAGGAGGTATAGAATCCATTAGATATTAGATAAGTAAATCTTTGGAAAAAATATCTATTTTGCAGTAGAAACATATTAAATATGCTCTGTTCGTTCTTGCTATCTATGTCTTTTCCTCCTAAAATTAAAGAACAGTTACAGCCGAATAACATACAAGTATACGTCAATTCACTAGATAAGTATGCATGAGTTGCATATGCTTTAGAACAAATGTCTTCGAACAATAGATAGTTATCTTTAATTCTTGATCTCCTCTCTTGCTGATTTCTGAATCAGTTGCCCGAGTAGGACTTTCACAATATCACTTACTGTCTTACCATATTGCCCAATGGACAACAGCCACCTTGCCTTTATTTCATGAACAGCATGATGTCTAAGGTTCAATCAAATCAAATAAGGTAATCAGAATACATGCTATGGGGGTGAGCTTTAGTGAAACTGGTAACTATCAAAGTGTTAAACTTATGTTTGTGCACTTTATATATGTATATTCATATACATATATATATATATAGTGTGTGTGTGTGTGTGTGTGTGTGTGTGTGTGTGTGTGAGAGAGACAGGAAACACAGTAAAAGTGCCCAAATACAAAAGTCAAACTTACATTCTTCCACCTTGTCCTGAGAAGGCAGGCATCTAAAAGAAGCAGGTCATTTAAATTCTTTGTTTTTTTCACCCCCAAATTGTGTTCTTTCAAACCAATCTTGATTTAACTTAAGCCCCAGGGGCTAGAAGACTGCCAAAAATTACAGTATTTCTGGCTCATGGACCTATTATAATTCCCCAAATGTAGAATGTATTGCAAGTCGTTCATTGTAAACATGAAGATATAGAAATTCCATTCACTGCAAAACAAATTGAAATCCAGTGCATTTGAAGGTAAGCATTGCAGTTTCAGTCATAGCAGTCAGCTACTTGGAGTGGACACAATTGTAATGAGCATACCAGAAAGGGTGGATTCGTGCTAGGCCATCAACAGTGTTTTTCAATAGAAACTTCTGTTCTAGAGGAAAAACTAATCATTTAAATTTACTGAATATTCAAGTAAGCACGTCATTATCATATGTCCTCTCTGACAGTTAAATAAAAATGAATGTGGATATAGTCTGCCCTCAAAATTTATTTTGTATAATAAAGGGCGAGCAAAACATTTTTGTGATTTTTAAGATGCCTTGAGAATTAATATATTAATTATATATTTGGGGAACCCTGGCTTGCAGTTCTTCATTGCTGAATTGATAAGTGACACCATAGGTAAATGCTGGTAGATTATTTTAATACATCGTTCCTTAAAAGTCTCAGAAACTAAAAGGTTAAGCATCAACAAAGCAACTAAACTTACACACCAAATCATTTTTTTCATTGTTTATATTTTTGTTAGTTATATCCCTCTGATTGCTAGTGACAGGACATCTAATTTACAGGAGCTAGATCAATAACAGAATTCATTATGTTGCTAATCCAAGAAGTCTAGACATAGCAGTAGTCCAAGAAGAACTGATTCTTTGCTCAAACAACACTTGAGTTCATTTCTTATATTTGTACAAATTTATGGGGTATATGGTGAAATTTTGTTACATAGTATATAATATGTGGTGATCAAGTCAGGGTATTGAGGGTGTACACTACCTGAGCACAATATATTTTTGTTAACTATAGTCACATTACTTGCTATTAACCACTGACTTTATTTCTTCTTTCTACCTGTATGTTTATACTCTTTAACACACATTTCTTCATTCCCTCCTTCCTTCTCCCCACTGGCCCTTCTCAGTCCCTGTTCTCAATCTTTCGACTCTCTACCTCCATGTGACCAAATTTTTTTTAGCTCCCCCATATAAGTGAGAAAATGTGATATCTGTCTTTTAGTGTCTGGCTTATTCCCCTTAAGATAATGACCTCTAGTTTCAAACATGCAAGTGGCATGATTGGGATCAGATTTTTTGACTTCTTGACTTTTCTATTCTATTGATCTAATTCTCAGATTTTATGAGATAGCCTCCATTTTATATACCCCTCAAAGCAACCAGTATGCTATAAAATCTTTGTCTTTTCTGAAGTCTCTGACAAATGGCTTTAGATTTATTTTGATTGGAGCAACTTAGGTCGCGTGGCCTTTTGAACATTTCAACTAGAGGAAGGTTAAAGTCTTGTTGGCCCAGGTCTGCAATGATGGCCCACCTCGGGAGCCCCTTCTTCTTAACCACATGGACTGAAATTCAAAGAAAATGAGAGATAAATCATCAAATGAATGTTGGATACTTTCGGCATAAGAAAGGGGTATGAATACTGGGTGGAAAAACCATGAAAAACACTAACAATAAAACAAAGAAGTACTTAGAGCACACAGTTTTTGACTGTCCAAAGCCACATATACCATTATATATTTATATATAACTTAGATTTCTTTCCAAAAGGATTTATAATAGTCACATCTAGTCATAACAATCAGTTTCAAAACCAGGATGTTTGGGTGATGTCCAACCCATATGTAAGCCGTCAACATTTGATAATTGTCAGCAGCATTATGTTTTTCTCATCTATAAAACATCCTAGGGTAACACTCTCGGGTCCTCTCCCACTGTGGGAACTTTTCTGTCCTCTCAATAAATCCTGCTTTCTAAAAAAAAAACCATAAATGACCAAGAAGTGACAAAAAGGTAGGTTTTTGATTTGACAGTAGAGATTGAAAAATCATCAGATCATTGTTTTTAATTCATAGTACCTATATCCTAGACTGTAGAAGAGAAAGTATTTCCTATGTGACAATGAATTGTTTTGTTTTAGTTGCTGTTACTATTTTGTTCTATATTTTTATATCATCTGTACTCCTCTATTTTTGCTAATCCATCTTGAACATGTCATCCTTGTGCAGGGGCCATGCTAATCTTCTCCATACCACTTCAATTTTAGTTTATATGCTGTCAAAGCAAGCATGATCTTGAACATGTCTAAGATAAGCATGTGGAAGGCCTTGCATTCTGCAAGGTTTGTAATCCCTAGCAGCCAATACCTTGGACACATTGTTCAAGTGGGCAGGTAAGAAATAGCCTAAGGGTTTTTCTAGTAGAGATACTCTATAGACAAGGCTACGAAATACCACTTCCTTAAACTTTTGTCAAAAATATCACTTTTAAAAGATGTTTTTTTAAAAATCATCCTTCTAGCCTGTTTTTATTTAAATCCAAGTCTATGAAGCAATACTAGATATCTTGTCTTACTTATATCCTTAGATCTAATTTTTTTTGTCTTAAAAGATCTGTTTTTAAGCAACAGGCTTCTGTGTTCTGTTTATACACTTGGGATTCAGATCCTAAGTGGACATCAATTGGACCACTTATTACTTCTCGTCCTCCAACTCTTGGGGAATTCAAGATAATGTACTTATGGGGTATAAGAAGTCAAACTAGGCAGGACGCAGTGGCTCAAACTTGTAATCCCAGTACTTTGGGAGGCCGAGGTGAGAGGATTGCCTGAGCCCAGGGTTTTGAGACCAGCCTGGGCAAACTGGTGGAGACCTCGTCTCTACAATAAACCAAAAATTAAGCTGGGCATGGTAGTGTGCACCTGTAGTTCCAGCTGACTGCAATGCTGAGGAGGAAGAATTGCCTGAGCCCAGCAGGTCAAGTCTGCAGTGGCCGAGAGCGTGCCACTTCACTCCAGCCTGGGTGATGGAGTGAGACTCCCACTTAAAAAAAAAAAAAAGTCAAACTGCATGCCTCCCAAAGATTTAAGCAAAGAATTTACGAGAGAAGGTGCATTAAATAAGCCCAGAAATCTAGCATTTTGATATAACAAGCATATAATTTTCTCAGACTTCTCTTCTAGTAACATTAACTTGGTTCCCAGTATCGCTATGCTTCAGTTTCTGGGTTAGTTGAATTAAAATAGTTTTTTTTTTTTCTTTTGAGTCAGTCACTCTGTCACCCAGACTGGAATGCAGTGATGCTATCACAATTTACCACAGCCTCAACCTTCTGGGCTCAAGCGATCCTTTTACTTCAGACTCCTGAGTCGCTTGGATGGCTGGCTCATGCAACTACAGTTAGCTGATTATTTTTTGTTATTTTTTGTAGAGATGAGATTTTGCTGTGTTGCCTAGGATGATCTCAGGCAATCCTTCCACCTTGGCCTCCCAAAATGCTGGGATTATAGGCGTGAGCCTCTGCATCTGGCTAAATCATCTTGAATTATAGGACACAAAAAGAAATGGCCTCTTCGTGTAACTTCTCTAAACTGTGAGAAAAGTTATTTCCCTAGCTCTGATCCTTTAGAAAACAGAATTTGAGGCAGGAACTAAGGTGACAATATTTAATTTTTCAACGCAAGTTCAAAGCTGTGAGAATGAAGAAAAACAGAAGGGAAGCAAAGGAAGGAAAACACGCTGCTTCTCCACCCTCGCGCCACTACTTTCTTCTACGTTCGGTTTTTTATTATCCAACAAGATTATTTCAAATACGAGGGGAAACCCAAAAAACCCATAATTATTTTATGGAGGGCAGGCCCTTATAGTATAGGCCTCTCACACCTGGTAAGTGTTCTAGGAAACATTGGCATCAGTGTACTAGAGTTTTGTTGTGAGAGGTTGCGTTCGGGTTCAGTTAATTTTTTTTTTTTTTTGAGATCCTCTCAAGGCATTTGCCCATTTCATGATGGCACATGCACCTGCCCATACCTCATTGAGTGTTCAGCAATTTTTTTATCCCAAATGGCATGACCCCCATACTCCACCCTCCTTATTCACCTGATCTCATCCCCGAGCAACTTTTTTTTTTTCCGATTCCTTGGATGAAAACAGTCCTCAATGGAAAACATTTCACTGATATGGAAGATGTGAAACAAAAAGGCATCAAAATTGACAAGTTCAAAAACAGTTTTGGGCAGTGGAAAAAGGATACAATAGGTATATTGCATCAAACGGGGATTACTTGGAAAGTGACTGAAGTTTATGCATGTAAGAATAAACACATAATTTTTTATAAACAAATTTCATTTTTGGGGAGTCTCCTCTTGCACAAAAATCTAAGATCATTTTATAGATTACTCATTTTTAACATATATAATTTATTATTTTATTTTAATTTTTACTTGTTTTTAGGACTGTATTCTTAAAACTTACATTTAGCACACCAAAATATTTTTAATGCTTGTAATGACAAGAAGAAACAGCTTCATTTTTTAAAAAGAACAGCTTAATACTAAGTTTTAAGTCTAGCATACTAGGTTTAGAAGATGGCTCATAATGGTCATTTATTTTGTTTTCGACTTGTGCATCATCAATATTACTTTAGATGGTCCTTTCCTGTCTTTTCCACTCTCTTATGCTACCTTGGGTCTTCTACCCCTCCTTCCTCCAGTAATGAATGGGATTACAAAAATCTGTGGTTATTTTATTTTAAGGATGTGGGGTACAATTCAGGATTAGATATAAAAATGACTATTGTTTAGGTAGCATTTGGACCTCATTTTGGTCACCATTTCACCTGGTTTGAGATCAGGTACCCTTTTTGATGAAGTATGGCCTCCTCCCTCATTCCCCTGGCAGTTGCCCACTACTGCCAATCCCTTTTTTATAGTATTATGATAATGGGCCCTCTTATGAGTGAGAACATGTGGTACTCAGTTCTTTGTTTCTGTGATAGATCACTGAGTATGATAGACACTAAATCCATCCAAGTTGCTGCAAAGTTCATAATTTTGTCCTTTTTGTGGCTGAATCATATTTCATACGGTATATGTACCACATTTTTAAAAATCCAGTCCACATTTGATGGGCAGAACAGTTGGTTCCATGTTTTTGCTATTGTGAATAAACAGGCGTGTGCAGGTATTTTTTTTCATAGAGTGTTTTTGAGTTCCTCTCAGTGTATTCCCAGAAAGGGGATTGCTGGGTTGTATGGAAGGTCAATTTTTAGAACTTTTAAGAATCGCCATACTGCTTTCCACAGAGGTTGTACTAGTTTACACTCCCACCAACAGTGTAGAAGTGTTCCCTTTCCCCGGCCCCCATCCTCTCCAACATCTGTTGTTTTTGAGCTTTTTTTTTTTTTGAGTTGAAGTCTCACTCTGTCACCCAGGCTGGAGTGCAGTGGCACACTCACGGTCACCCCAGCATTGACCTGCTGGGCTTGGGGGGTGAGCAGGGGGTGGGGAGGGGATTCTTCTGTCTCAGTCTTACAAGTAGCCAGAACTACAAGCGCGCGCTACCACCCTGACTAATTTTTTACCTGTTGTAGAGATGAAGTCTGGCCAAGTTGCCCGAGCTGGTCTTGAACCTCCGGGCTCAGGCAATCCTCTTGCCACGGTCCTCTTGCCACGGCCTCCCAAAGTGCTGGGGTTACAGGCTGAGCCACTGAGCCTGGCCATTTTTGAGCGTTTTAATCTCTGATCGTCTCAAGCTAAAATATCTACTCTAAACGAAACGTTAATTAAAAAGCAGTACCTCTTAAAATATTACTCCTATGTTTTATATGTTGCATATTTATATTATTAGATTTATGAAGATTCTCGTGATTACCCTTTTGTATTATTTCAGATGTTTGCAAGAAAATTTTAATAGTTTATGTTATGGTTGATTTTACTGTCAGGAACACTACAGATGAAAAGAAGTCGAAAGATTCAATATTTAGTTGAGGTATAAAATT
This sequence comes from Tarsius wallacei, assembly GCA_963574415.1. NCBI lineage: Eukaryota > Metazoa > Chordata > Mammalia > Primates > Tarsiidae > Tarsius > Tarsius wallacei. The sequence continues at coordinate 12,388 of CAUYQG010021020.1, forward strand.
GATAAGACTACATTTAATGTAAGTAAGTTAAAGAAATAAAGAACAAATTATTAGATTAACTACAGGGAGTAGCATTTTTTGTAATTTTTTTTTTTTTTTTTTTTGAGTTGGAGTCTCACTCTGTCACCCAGACTGGAGTGCAGCGGCCGCTCCCTGCCACCGCAGCCTCAACCTGCTGGGCTCCGGCGATCCTTCCGCCTCAGCCTTCCAAGTAGCTGGACTTACAGGTGCGCGCTACCACGCCCGGCTAATTGTAGTTTTTTTAAATGATTCAAACTAATTTAGACACACGCACACATAAGTCTGTTCCATTATTCAAACCTTTGATTCTATTAATATCAGGCTTAATAATATACCTTTGAGAATTTTTATATTAATTAATAATGTACTATAATATCACTATTATTTAATAACATTTTGCAATTTATTAAAAACTGAATATTATTTTAGCTATTTCTTAGAATTATGTTATTTAATTTGACCAAAAAAATTATAGTAAGATATTTTGGAGGATGATATCAGACCTATAAATTAATATTTGAAAGCAATAGATAATTTGCTTCTCTAAATAGTTTAACAAATTTTAATTTCTCAATATTTTAATCAACATAGTATATCTATATTTTTGTTGCTTTTTGTAAAGTTGGTTTCCAAAATAATTTCTTACATTTATTATTGCTAATATAAAGCAAAATACTAACTTGCCTTATATATATTGACATTATATATATATATATACATATATATATCCTCAGTCTTTTTTTTCTTTCCAACAGTTATTCTTTTTGTAATCTAGATTACTACTTACTTTATTTGCTATTACTTGTAGAAAAAAATGTGAAACATAACAATAGTAATACTAGCCTTTGTCACCTATGTTTAGTGAGAATATTTCAAGCATTTCTCCTGCTTTTTGCTATAAATCCCTTCTGCTTCATGGCCTCTCCTGGTTAGCTTTTTATGAACAATATGGCACTCAAGAGCACAAATTATTTATTTGAAGGATATCATTCACATGAATTTTCATCATTCTAATGCAAGCATGTGTAGTAATCCAAAGATTAACTTTCAGAAATAGTCCCTAGTATTTCTCAATCTCACTATCCAAGTGTAGTTTGGACAATGTTTGCAAAGCATTTAACACAACAGATTCTGTATCTGATGGTGCCAGAACCACGGAGCAATTTGTCTAGAAGCCCAAACCATTTCAGGCCACACAGATCTTTCAGATTACTGGCTGGGAATGAAAGAAAAAAATAAAGGAAGAAAGTAGAGGAAATAAACCACCCAAGTGTGGTAATTTAAGTGATGGAGAGGAGTATGTTTACAGACTCACTGAGCTATATTTTGAGATGTGTTGAAGGAACACAGTTTGGCTGAGGGGATTGAAGGAATAGCTGTAGAGCAAAGGGAATTATTTGTGAAATTCCAGAAAGCTAGTGGCTGTTCATTTACAAAGTCCAACAACCTAAAGCAATGATACAGAATCTCAGATATAATAATAGTGAGTCTTTTAAATGGAACAATAGAAATGTCTGGTGACTAATTCAAAGAAATATAAACTTCCAACTTTACCAAAATCATCAGAAGTTATTAAAATCATCAGTCAGGAAATACATATAACTCTTCTAGAGAATATTTTTTTTCTCCGTGTGAAGGGACCTAGATAGAGAAAAGGCAGAACTGGTTTAATGTTTAAGAATATCATTTTTTGTTATTAAAAATGATATGATTGGTAGATCTCTATAGAAATCATGAACTAATTTCAAAAAGGGATTGAGAAAATTCTTATATTATGTAATTGCATAGATTGTGGATTTTCTTGTGTTTGACAGACATATACCAAGCTTGTGGTTTTGTCTACTCTATAATAATAAAGAAGAATTTTTTTTTCATTATTTCAAAGGAGAGGATATTCGAATACAGAGAGGTAAATGTTCAAGGCAATCTTGCATCAGTAACCTGTTCAAGGTCACAGAACAAGATGTACAAATAGCAAATACTTAGAAAATTGTCTAATGTTTGAAAGAGAATGGGGGGATAAAGAAAGAGAATAGGAGCCAGGCTTGGTGGCTCAGCCTGTAATCTCGCGCTTTGGGAGGGTGAGATGAGTATTGCCTGAGCCCGCGGGTTCGAGACCCATCTGGGCAACTTGGCGAGACCTCATCTCCACAAGAAATAAAAAAATGAGCTGGGCATGGTAGCGCGCGCCTGTAATTCCGGCTACTCAGAAGGCTGAGGCGGAAGGATCACCGGAGTCCAGCAGATCGAGACTGCGGTGGCGGGGAGTGGCCACTGCACTCCAGTCTGGGTGACAGAGTGAGACTCCAACTCAAAAAAAAAAAAAAAAAAAAAAGAAAGAGAATGGAAAGAGAGAAAATCAAGTCAAAGTTGATAAAATTTTAATTCCAGAAACAAGTCAAATTTAAAAAATTAAATTAGAATGACAGCACATGTAATTTTTTTTTAGTATTTATTTCTATATTCCACAGAGTAGCATTTGTGAATACAGTTTTTGGAGCTTAAAATTATACAAATTGGTGAACATCTTGAGGCTAAAACGAAAGAAAAAAGTGCACTTACGGAAAAAGGTTATCTATTAGTAAGGGATATTTATTTAGACAGAGAAAATAGATTATAGCAAATCATGAATTTCAAAAAGCTGACACATAGCACAAACAATAAAATCTAGAAAAATGGAAAACTATTTTCTGATATACCTGTGCAATAATTTCAGTATTTCTCTTTCTTATTCTTTCATCATCTTGCAGATAGTAATGATTTGTAATAGCATTTCTATAGAAAAAATAAAAAGCTTTTTTGACTTCTAGCTGGTTGATTAAATTTGCTTTTTATTATTGATAGCTTAAAAATTGTAATTCTTCTTTAAAGTTATTTTGTTTATTTGTTTTTAGACAGGGAGTCTTGCTCTGCATCCAGGCTGAAGTGCAGCACATTCACAGTTCACTGCAGATTCCTGGGCTCGAGCCATCCTGCTGCTTCAACCTTTTGAGTAACTGGGACTTTATGCTACTATACTCTTCTTTTCTTCTCAAGGAACTGGCTTTTGGTATTGTCTAGAATGACTTCAAACTGTTAGTCTCAAGTAATCTACAAACTGATTGTTAATGAACTGGTTATGTAAACTTCTGGTTATAATGTAGTAACAGATTTACTCTGCCATCTTAAACAAGTAAAAAAGCAGAAAAGAAAGAAAGAAAGAAAGAAACAACAGTTTCTAGACACTGGGAATCAGGAAGTACACAATAATTCCTAAAAGAAGAAAGGCTCATGAAGTTAACTCTAGTGTATTCCAAGCATATTCCTTGGAGGGAATATTTAGCCTCAGCAAAGAAAATCTCCTGAATTGTGGAGACAGTTTAAAATTTGGGAAGACTATGATGGCAAGAACAGCACTGAAAAGGAGAAATACAGAGGTTGCCAAAAAATGGACACACATTTTAAGAAAGCAAAAACTGCTAAAATTGTAATATTCAGTAAGATGAATACAAGTCACGTTTGACTTCTGCAATTACAAGAGACACTCAGAGTGATTACTATCAGCATCAAGACACCTCTGACTATGGCAAACATCTATTAAAATGTGTCTACGTTTTTTGGCAATCCCGGTATACGAGGGAGGAATCAAAAATACTGAAATTTATTTATTCTTACATGCTTAAAACTTTAGTCACCTTCAAGGTACTTTCCATTCGATGTACTACACCTATTGAGTTGCTTTTTCCACTGCTCACACAGTTTTTGAACTTGTCATTTTGATGCTTTTTTGTGTTTCTGATTTTTTTTTGTTTCACATATTCTACATCAGCAAAACATTTCCTTTTGATGATTTTTTTTTTCCACTGGGGAAACCAAAAAAAGTTACTCAGGCAAGAACGGGTGAATAGGGAGGGTGGGACATGGGGGTCATGCTGTTTTTGGTCAAAAACTGCTGGACACTAAATGTGGTGTGGGCAGGTGCATTGTCATGGTGGAAGAACCAGTCATCTGTTTGCTACAACTTGGGACATTATTTTCCCCTCACAAATGGAGATACAACCATCTCAAAACTTCCAGATTAAAACTTTGGTTGACCTTTAATTTGGAAGAACAAATTCTGAGTGTACTACAGGGGTCCCAAACTCCAAAAGATAATTCCATTTTGTTATTGTTTTTTTTTTTTTTTGCCCCCCCGCCTTGTACACAGAGAACTTGGATTGAGTCTTTTGCTGAATATTGAGCTGTGTATATCTGTGAAAAATAACCACCTAAGGCTAAGGCAAACACTTTCACACACAGCATGACAAAATTTCGAGAGCTCAGTAGGGCTTTGCATAGGCAAAGTAGAAAAACCTACTAACATACTACCAGTCATGAAAAGTACGCAGAAACATTTTGCCTAAGTAGTAAGATCAGCTTATACCGTATCTTATTTCTGGAAATTTAAGCATGATAGTGGTTAAAAATACATGTAAAAAGGTTCAAACTATTTTCATGTAACAACTGAATCATAATAAATTGCAAAAACTACTTAAATAAATATTTGCCCCATCATCCCATAAACCCAACCTCCAGCTATGTAAAATATAAAATGTATGATGTTCAATTATCAAATATGCAAAAAATAGACAAAATAATGTCTAATTAATGGGCAAATCATCAAATAATTTTAGATCCAGAAATAACAAAGATGGTACAATTCCTAGACAAGACAATTATAACAGGTATTTTAAAATATTTTAGTGTTAAAGAAGGTAGAAAAAGGTATGAGCATGATAGAAAAGTATTTGAAGATATGAAAAATGACATTTCAAACTTATATAAAAATATAGTGTTACATTCAAAAAAATCCACATGATATCAATAACATGTAGATATTGCATACAAATAAAACTACTAAAAATAAAACAAAGGAAGCCAGAATAAGTCAAACTGTGCTCCATCAATGTATAGTAGGTCAATTGTAAGCACTTTAATGCTGTAATTAGAAAGAGAAGTTCAAGGAATGGTGGCAGCAGTAAATGATAAAAAATGATGGCCAATAATTTTTAAAATTTGACAAAAACTCTAAGCCCGTAGAACCAAAAACCTTAATAAACACCAAACAAAAGAAGCATAAAAAAAATGATACCAAGAAACATCGGTATAGTAGACTCATTTTAGTGTTTACCACTTAACACTATTGATAGAAAGATGTCTTAAAAACAGAGAAAAGTTAGACATGGTGCAGGAGAAAGAGACATTTTTAAAAGAACAAAAAATAGTGATTGAATTATTTTTGAAAAAGAGATGAGTCAGAATGCTGTGGAACAACATCCTTGTGATTCTGGAGGTAAAATATGTTAACGTAGAATTTTATACCCAGTTTAGTACGTTACTAATAAATCATAATAGGAAAAAAATTACCAGCAGATCAACATTCTAAGAAACATTACAGAAATTTCTTCAGGTAGAAGAAAAATGATACTAGATAGAAATCTAGATCTACACAAAGAATGAAGATTGCTAAAAATGATAAATATACGTAACCATAAAATATTTTATTATTATTATTATTTTGAAAGCAGGATTTATTGAGAGGCCAGAAAACTCCCACAGTGGAAGGGGACCCTAGGGAGTTGCCCTATTTTATCATTTGAAATGGTATCATAAGATAATTCAAATTTTAAAGCAAAATTATTTTTTACAGTGTTATGGGGTTTATACTCAATGTAAAAATTAAAAAGCACAACAATGATAAGAGAAACAACATGTTGGCGTATACAGAAGTATACTGATGCAAAAATATTTATTCTTTGTGAAATGACACAATACTATCTGAACATTAAATATGATCATTACTATGATATGATAAAAATATTGGAAACCCTAAAATAAGCACAAAAATTTAACAGAGAATTAAAAATTTAGTAAAAGAAACAAAATAGAACACTATGAATACCCAATTAATCAAAAAAGTAAGGAAAATAACGAAAAAGTACAAAAAATATTTTTAAAATACCAGAATGGTAAATTTAAATCCAAATATATTAAATTGCAGACTGCAAATATTTTTAACAGTCCAATTAAAAGGCACAGTCATTTTTAACAAAAGTAATTAAAACAACAACAGTAAAAGACAGAACCATATGATATCTAGAAAAAAAAGGTTTTTTTTATAAACATAAACAACTAGTTTAAAATTTAAATAATGCAAGGAGTTACAGCATGCTAATGCAAATTGACATAAAGCTGATTTGGTTATGTTACCATTAAAGATAAGTTTCAGATCAAGAAATGTTTAGGGATAGAAAAGCTTATTTTCTAGTAATGTAGGTGTTTATTCATCAAAAGAACACACAATTATAACAACTTATATATCTAACCAAGAGTTTCTTCGGAATATATGAAAAAATAATCAAAATGAAAAGAGGATCAAAATGAACTCTGCAAATTGGGGCATTTTAGCATCCATTCTCAATGATTTATAGGATAAATACGTATAAAATTGTGAATATAGAAGACTTGGACAAGGTTATTTTATTTTATTTTTTATTTTTTAATTTATTATTATTATTTTTTTATTAGTTGGAGTCTCACTCTGTCGCCCAGACTGGAGTGCAATGGCCATTCCCGGCCACCGCAGCCTCGACCTGCTGGGGCTCCGGCGATCCTTCTGCCTCAGCCTTCCAAGTAGCTGGAACTACAGGTGCACGCTACCACACCTGGCTAATTTTTTGATTTATTGTAGAGATGAGGTCTCACCAAGTTGCCCAGGTGGGTCTTGAACCCGCAGGATCAGGCAATCCACTCACCTCAGCCTCCCAAGGCACGGGATTACAGGCTGAGCCACCAAGCCCAGCTGGACAAGGATATTTTAAAAGATGACTACCTTTGTTCCTTAACTTACAATGGGGTTATGCGTTGATAAATGTATCATAAGTGAATAATAAAATTAAGTAAAAAACACGTTTAATACATCTAATTTACATGACATCATAGTTTAGACTATCCTATCTAAAACATGTTCAGAATTACATCAGCTTACAGTTGGACAAAATCATCTAATACAAAGCTTGTTCTATAATAAAGTGTTGAATACCTCATGTAATTTATTGACTATTATATTGAAGTATGGTTTCTACTGAATGCATTTCACTTTCACTACATTATAAAGTCAAAAAATTGTAAGTTGAAGTGTTGTAAATCAGAGGTTTTTCATATTAGGTAATTAAAAAACACTCACCCAATAACAGCAAAATACATCTTGACTATGATTAAATTGGAAATCCACAAGAGAAGGAAATAAGTCTCTCAAATATTTGGAAAGTAGCTAAAATCTTTGTATATAGGCCATGGATAACATGGTGGTCCCCACATTTTTGACATTAGGGACTAGTTTGATGGAACACTATTATTCCATGGACAGTGAGGTTGGGTGGGAGAAGGTTGTACAGTCAAACCTCACTAATGGTAATCTATATTTGCAGCAGCTCTCCAGTGCTAACATCACTGTTTCAGTGCCATCTCAGATCATCTGGCATTAGATAATCATAAGGAGCACACAACCTAGATCCCTCATCTGCATGGTTCACAATAGGGTTCACACGTCTATGAGAATCTAATGCTGTTGTTGATCCGGCATGAGGCGGAGCTCAGGTACTGGTCTGAAGCCCCTGGGGTTGGGATTCCCTTACAGAAGAAAAAAGAATAGACACAAAATATTATGAACTGAAAAATAAAATCAAAACAGGACATATAAATTATGGGAAGTGCAGGTATAATAGTACTTAGAGAAAAATTCATAGCATTAGATACTTACATTGGATAGGAAAAATGTCTCAAATCAGTATTTTCAGTTTTTTCCTGAGGAAGCTACAAATAGAAAGGTAAAATAAATCAAGAATAATATAAATAAATGCCAAAAAACCAAAGAACAATATATAGTTAATAACAATAAAGAAAATTAATGAAATCAAAAGCTGTCTCTTGACAAGTTCAGTAAAAATGAAAATATCTTCCCAGACCAGTACAGAAATAAAGAAAGAAGTTACAGATTATGAATATTGTGAATACTAGGGAAAGCATCACTGTAAATATCAAACAGACTTACATTTTTACAGTGTGTGCCCTTAAAAAAAGCACTTTTAAAAAAAAGAAAAGACAGATTGGGAGATAATATTTCAGAAAATATATTTGATAAAATAGTTACACCTGGAAAATGTATAGAACAAATAATAAAAATGGGCAAAACATTTGAACATTTAATTTACCAAGGAAGGATCACACTAAAGGAATGAAAAGTCAATCTCATTTATAATAGCTAAAAAAATATAAAATGCTTATGAATAAAGATAAATAAGGAGTTAAATCTCTACAATGAAAATCACGAAACACTGATGAAAGAGACTGCGTGATCTATTACAGAAACAAAGGACCGAGTATCACATATTCTCACTCATAAGCAGACCTTGAACAACTATCATAATACTATAAGAAGGGGATTGGCAGAAGTGGGAAACTGCCGGGGTAGGGTCATACTTCATCAACAAGGGTAGCGGCATAATGAACATTATATACCTAACCCTGAATTGTACCCCACATATTTAAAATTAAAAATTAAAAAAAATTTACATATATAAAAAAGATTGAAGAGAAAACAAAAACATGGAACAACATTCCATGCTCATGTATTAGAATAATTAATGTTGTTAAAAATGAACATACTGTCTAAAGATTCAATGTAATCGCTATTAAAATACCAATGGAATTCTTTACATAGTCAGAACAATAAAATTCTATAATTCATATGGAACCACAAAAGACCCTGAATAGCTAAAGTAATCTTGAGGAAAAAAAAGGAAAAGCTGGAGATACTACACTACCTGGCTTCAAAATATACTACCAAGCTATAATAGCCAAAACAGCATGATACTGGCATAAAAACACACGGAAACCAGTGAAACAGAATAGAGAACCTAGAAATAAATCCATGCATTTACAGTCAACGAATTTTTGACAAAGGTGCTATGAATATACCTTGAGGAACATATAACTTCTTTCAATAAATTCTGCTGGGTAAACTGGGTACCCATATTCAGATGATTGCAACTAGTCACCTATATTAAAAATAAACTTAAAATGAAAGAAAATCTTAAAGGTAAGACCCCAAACTATAAAACTACTAAAAGAAAATATGGGGGAAATGCTTCAGGAAATTGATCTCAGCAAATATTGTATGACTAAGATAGCAAAAGCACAGGCAAAAAAACCAAAAAACAAAAAACCCACAAATGGATAAATGGGACTATATTAAATGAAAAACTTTCTGCACAAAGGGAAAAAATCAACAGATAAAAGACGGCATGTAGAATGGGACAAAATTTTGCAAAAAAAGGTATACACATTCTAAGTAATGTTAAGACATGCTTGCTGTAATCAGAAGTGTCTGGATGCTTATGGTAATCACTCTGAGCACCTCTTGTAATTGCAGAAGTCAAATGTGATTTGTATTCATCTTATTGAGTATTGCAATTTTAATACAGTTTGTTTTCTTTTAGACGTGTATGTATTCTTTTTTTGGCTGACAAGGTCCTAATATTCAGAATATACAAATAAAGAACCCAATAACAAAAAATTAAGGAAAACACTAAGTAATCCAATGAAACAAATGAACAATGATTTGAATAGACATTTTTCAAAAGAAGATGTATAAATGACCAAAGAGTAGGTTTTTAAAACACTCATCATCACTAATCATCAGGAAAATGCAAATCAAAATCGAAAGGCAATATCATCTCACCCCAGTTAGAATGGCTATTATTAAAAAGCCAAAAATTAACAAATACTGACAAAAGTGTGCAGGGAAAAAAACTCATAATTATTGATGGGAAGTAAATTAGCATAACCTTATGAAACACAGTGTGGTGGTTTCTTAAAAAACTAAAATAGAGCTACAATATGAACCACCAGTCCCACTATTAAGAATGTATCCAAAAGAATGGAAGCCAGTATATCAAAGGAACACTTGAATGCGCCCCCATGTTTAATGCAGCACTATACACAATAGAAGAATGAATAAAGAAAATGCCACATATATATATAGATAGATAGATAGTATGTGTATTATATATATACTACACACACAAACATACAAAAATCAAAAATGGAATACTATTCATTCATAAAAAATAGAATCCTGGCCGGTCTCAGTGGCTCAGTCTGTAATCCCGCGCTTTGGGAGGCCGAGGTGAGTGAATTGCCTGAGCCCGCGGGTTCGAGACCCGCCTGGGCAACTTGGCGAGACCTCATCTCTACAATTAAAAAAAAAAAAACAACTAGCCGGGCGTGGTAGCGCGCGCCTGTAGTTCCAGCTACTTGGAAGGCTGAGCGGAAGGATCGCCGGGAGCCGCCAGGGCACTCCAGTCTGGGCGACTAAGTGAAACTCCAACTCAAAAAAAAAAAAAAAAAAAAAATTGAATCCTGTCATTCATGGCAAGATCTAACTGAAGGACATTAGCTAAGCAAAATAAATTAGAGGAAGAGAGATAAATACCACATGTTCTCCTTTAGCAACAACAAAAAAGAGCTCATGGAAGTTGAGAGTAGAATTGTGAATGTTAGTGGCTGGAAAGGATAGGGGGAAGGGAAGGTTGAGGAGAGATTTTTTAACAGATACAAAGTTATAACTAGCTATGAGAAATGCTTTCTTGTGGTCTGCTGCCCTGTTGGATGAAGATGATTAAAATTTATTGCATATTTGCAAAAAGCTAGAAGGGAGAATTTGAATATCCACAACAGAAATAAATAACAAATGTTTGAGGCAGTGGATATACTATTTACCCTGATTTGATCATTACACATTGTATCCACATTTCAAAGTATCACTCCATCTACCATAAATATGTCCAACTAATATATGTCTAGTAAAAAGTAAAAGGAAAAGGAAAGGTGCTCAACATCCTTAGTTCTCAAGGAAGTACAGATTCAAATACAATGTGGTATCTCTACATAGCTACTGGAATATAAAACAACAAAACAAAACAAGTCTCTGCAAATACCACTGCTAGTGAAGATCTGAAGCAACTTAAATAATTATATGTGATTGATGGGGATGCAAACTGATGCAGCCTCTTTAAAAAGTATTCTGGCCGTTTCTCATCATACACTTATAATTTGATCCAACAATCTCACAACTAGCTATTTACTCAGAATCGAAAATCTATGTTTACCCCAAAACCTCTGTGTGTGTGTGTGTGTGTGTGTGTGTGTGTGTGTGTGTGTCTGCAATAATTGTTGGGAAAAAAAAAGCAAAACAAATGAACAAGAAACAAATCAGTTGCAACCATAGTTTGGGATAAGAAAAAGGATTGACTACATGGAACATAGGGAACACTTTGCTGGGTTGGAAGGTTCTATATCTAAAGATGAATTTTATATTATGTAAATTATACCTCAATAAAGTTATGTTAAATAAAGTAACAGCAAGTCTCAGATTTCCACACTTATATTCCCAAAAGAATTTTAAGAATCTAGAACACAAATGTCTGTCATCATTGTTGAGGTCTGGCAATTAAGTTTGTAAACCTGCCACCTTGCAGCACTGTATAATTACTATATTTGAATACCCTCCCTACTCACCTGATGTGGCCCCCAGTGACTTTTTTCTTTACCTCCAAATAAAGGAAATAATGAAAGGAAGATATTTGATGACATTCAGGATATCAAAGGTAATAAGATGGCCTTTTCTGATGGCCATTTCAGAAAAAGAGTTTCAAAATTGCTTTGACAGGTGTAATAGGCACCAATGTCAGTGCATAGCTTCCCAAGGGGAGTACTTAAAAGAGTACCATAGTGATATTCAGCAATGAGGTATGTAGCACTTTTTCAAGGATGATTTTGCAAACTTAATTGTCGGACCTTGTAAATGAGAACTTATGGTATTCAGTTTTTTTCTTTCTGTGTTCATTCACTTGGAATACTGACCTCCAGTTGCATCCAAGCTGCTACAAGAACATGATTTTGTTCTTCTTTGTGATTGAGTAGCATTCCATGGTGTATATATACCATATTTTCTTTATCTAGTCCACCATTTTTGGGCACTTAGGTTGGTTCCATGTTTTTGCTGCTGTGAATAGTGCTGCACTAGATATGAAAATACAGATGTCTTGTTGGTAGAACGATTTATGCTTTTTTGGGGTACACATGTACCCTGTAGTGGGATTGCTGAGTCAAAAAGTAAATCTATCTTTAGTTCTTTGAGAAATCTCCAAACTGCTTTCCACGGGGACTGAAGTAGCTTACATTCCCATCAACAGTCTATGAGCATCCTCTTTTCTCCACGAGCTTGTCAATATCTGTTGTTTTTTTATTTATTAAGAATAACCATTCTGAGTGGTGTGAGATGGTATCTCTGTGGTTTGGATTTGCGTTTCTCTGATGATTAGTGATATTGAGCATTTTAAAAATATGTTTATTGGTTGTTTACCTCCCCAATGTTTTCCAAACCAGTCTCACCAGGGACTTCAGTTGAACTGAATTCCAGTTGCCCCAGATCCTCATCAAATTTAGTATGGTCAGTATCGTTGTTATTTCATTTAATTTTTAAATTAAATTTTCTTTTATTATAGGGATGTGGGGTACAAGTAAGGATTAACTACACAAGTATGCTGTATGCAGATAAAATTTAGGTCTCCAACTGACCCTCACTCCTCCTGGCATAGGGCCAAGGTACCCTTTGTGTTGTTACATGCCCCTACTCCCTCCCTCCTTCTGGGTTCCTCCAGGAAAGGGATTGCTAGATCATATGGAAAGTCATTTTTTTTGTTGTTTTAGGAATTGCCATACTGCTTTCCACAGAGGTTAAACTAGCTTGCATTCCCAGCAATGGCATGGAAGCATTCCCTTTTCTCCACACCTGCACCAGCATCTATTGTTTTTTGATTTATTAATGATGGCCATCCTTACTGGAGTTATGTTATATCTCATTGTAGTTTTGATTTGCATTTCTCTGATGATTAGTGAGGTGGAACATTTTTTAAATGTATCTGTTGGCTGCTTATATGTGTTCTTTTGAAAAATGTCTATTCAAGTCTTGCCCAGTTTTTAATTCTTTTCATTTCTTTCACTTTACTTGAGTTTCTTGTATATCCTGAGTGTTAGGCCTTTGTCAGATACATAATTTGCAAATATATTTTTTTCCATTCTGTGAATTGTCCCTCCACTCTCTAGATGGTTTCTTTTGCTGTGCAAAAACTTTTCAGTTTGATAAGGTCCCACTTGTCTATCTTAGCTTTTAAGACATTTGCTTTAGGGGACTTTGTCAAGAATTTGTTGCCTATTCTGATATGCATAAGGGTGTTTCCTACGTTTTCTTCTAGGATTCTTATAATTTGAGGTTATACATTTAGGCCTTTGATCCATGTTGAGTTTTTGGTTTTGTATATGGTGATAGGGAAGGGTACAGTTTTACTCTTCTGCATGTGGTCAACTGGTCTTCCCAGCACTATTTGCTAAGTATGGTCTCTTTTCCCCATGTGGTTGTTATTGGTGGGATTGTCAAAGAAGAATTGGTTGAAAGACTGAGTTTTTGCTTTTAGAATCTCTGCCCTGTTCTGTTGACCTATGTGCCCATTCTTATACCAATACTAGACTGTTTTAGTTACTGAAGCCTTGTAGTAAAGTTTAAAGTCTGAAAGTATGATACCTCCCACTTTGTTCCTTTTGCTGAGGATTGTTTTGGCTATTTGTGCTCTTTTTTTGTTTCCATATGAATTTCTGTGCTGTTGTTTGCTGGTCTGAGAAAAATGATGTTGGTAATTTGATAGGCATTGCATTGAATCTATAGATTGCCTTGGGTAGGATGGGCATCTTTACAATATTGATTATTCTTATCTATGAGCATGGAATGTTTGTCCATTTGTTTGTGTCAACTTTTATTTCTTTGAGCATTGTTTTGTAGTTCTAATTGTAAATATCTTTCATATCTCTGGATAAGTGGATGCCAAAATATTTCAATTTTTTTTGTGGCTACTGCAAATGAAATTCTGCATTTTATTTTGTTATCTGCCTGCTTGCTTCTAGTGTATAGAAATGCAAGCAGTGTGTCTTTTGCACACTGATTTTGTACCCTGAGATTTTACCAAAGTCAGTTATCAGTATGAAGAGGTTCCTGATATCCTAGGGTTTTCAAGATATAGAACCATATTGTCTACAAAAGGGATAACTTAACTTCCCCTTTTACTATTTGGATACCTCCGATTTCCTTCTCTTGCCTGATTGTTTCGGATAGGACTTCCAGCACTATGTTGAACAGAAAGGGTGAGAGTGGGCATCCTTGTCTTGAATCCTTCTTAGAGATAATGCTTCCAACTTCTGCCAGTTGAGCAAAATGTTGACGTGGGTTTGTCATAGATGACTCTTACTGTTTTGAGGAATGCTTCTTCTATGGCTCAAGGGTTTTTATCAAGAAGGAATGCTGGATTTTGTCAAATGTTTTTTTGCATCTAATGATGCAGTCATGTGGTTCTTGGTTTTACATCTGTTAATATGTTGAATTACATGTATGGTCTTGTAAATGTTGAACCAGAAGAGAGTCTTTATGGCAATAAGATACCAAATAATAAACAGGACCTAAGTCATGCCAGGCATGGGTTAAGTCATGCACTCCCAACACTTAAAGTATAAACTTTGTAATAACTGCAACATGGTTTTTCTTTTTCTCTAGAAGCTAAGCAAACACTGGTCTTGAGATAAGCAATGCTAAAACAATTTTCAGCTCTACCAGATGCTAACTGACCCCCAGCCACTGTTCCACCAGCCGGAACTACAGTTTTTGTTGGACAAGAGACTTATTTCAGTAGTTTTCTCCTGATAAGACCACCGACTGAACGCAGAGTAGTTCTGGCTTGTTTACAGTCTTAACGACCTGAAAAGACCTTTTGCTGTATAGGAACTACTTGAAATACACTTAAATGTTAGGCCTCCATTCCAAAGTGATCATGGGTTGCATGTAACATGCATGTTTGTTCAACATGCATACATCTGAACTACTTTTATGAATATTCATGCTCCTCTTGTAACCTACTGAATATGTATGCTTAGCCAACCTGCTCAGCATAGAGTTCCTACTCCAGCCCTTTCCCCTTCCAAGTGTCTGTTTCTGGGCTTCAACCTGAGGCAAGCTTCCTGGCCTCAGGGATGGCCACCTTGCAAGCTCTCAACCTTTTTAAGATATAAAGTATTCTCTCTCTCTTTCTAAATTAAAATATTGTGCTTTTTTAAGTTAGCAAAAGAAAAAAGGATGTGTTAAAATAAGTTTGTATTAAGAACTGGTGTTCATCAAATAACAGCATTAAAAGAAATAGAAGCCAAGGTATGAGAGATGAAATTTTAATAATGTATCTTACATACTGCTAGTATCAATACAATATTTTAAAACTCCCACAAATCAGTAAGTCAAAGAGAAAAAATCCAATAGAAATGCTGGCTAAGGATAAGATCTTTCCCACAAAAGGCTAAATAATATAAATATAAAAAGACTACCTATTTTATACAGACATCAAAGAAATATAAATTAAAATTCCATGTGCTAACACCACACACACACCAAGATAAAAATAATTTAAAAAATAGACAGTAAAATCAATGTTTTTGATGATATCTGACGTATGTGTCTTGCAAAACCGAACATACACATACTCTATAGCCTAGAAATTTCACTTCAGGCATGTACTCAAAGATAATTCTACAACAAAAAATTAAGAAATCTGGTACAATTTCAAATCTTCATAGCAATATCACGTAGAATAATCAAAAAAGCTACCAACAGATTAAAAAATTAAATTATGGCACATCTATATAATAGAATCATGTATAGCAAAAAGAATAAAAGGTTCACTAAGTGGAAACAGAATAAAAGATTCACTATGTGAAACAATATAGTTGAATCTCATAAGTACAATGATGAGTGAAAGAAACTCAAAACTAAACCTTAAGATCCTGTTCATATGAAGGTTAACACTAATCTGTGTTAGAAATCACGGAACTAGTTATCCTTGTGGGTGGTAGCGAGAGAAGGAGGCACTCAAGATATTTCTTGAGTGATGGTAGTGTTCTTTTCTTAATCATGGGATGATTACATGGGTGTGTTAGTATTTAAATTTATCTTCTCCTCTTCCTTCTCCTCCTTTTCTTCCTTCTTTTGTTGTCTTCTGTTAGTTAAAATACAATGTAGTGTGTTGTATAGAAGAAAACGTAATTTAGATTTCTTACAGAACATTTGGACCTTAGATAAATGATCTAAAGGTTGATTAGTTGGTCTGTAGTTGGACTCTTTGTCTGTCCCGTTGGAATATCAACCGTGATTGTCTTCTCATGTCATTTTGTTCCTTCTCAGAAACACTGCTTCGGTTAGTGGCTCCACATCCAAAGGTGAGTATTTGAGGGAAAAAAAGATCAGTTTAAGGCTCTCAATTTATTATAAACATTGTTCAGCTATCTAGATTTTTTTTTCTTTGTTAAATGTGTTGCTTCTAGGTAGTGCATTGAAAAATGATTGCATCTTAAACTGATCAAAACTATAACTTACTATATGTGCACATGAAACAATGTGCTAAGGCATTTAGTCACTTACTGGTCTAACATTTCCTTATAATCACTGCATTTAAAATTATTAATTGTTTTGAACAAAGTATTATCCTGTGTAGTTAAAAAATAACCCAAATCCAGAGAAGCAAGATTTTTTAGAAAGTTCTGTGGCCAATATTATATGGAAAACTGCCTTTACATTCTATTTCATACTGGATTTATAGTGATATACACATTTCAGTATCATCCTTTTATTACTCTCTGAAGTGCTCCTAGAAATTGATTGATTTTTGAGCATCCAATAAATTTAATAAATAAAAAATATTGAGAGAAATACTGCTGTGGTAAGGAAATTTTCTATCTATATACCCATTAACTTGAGTTATAGAGTAATGGACTTTAGTTGGGTTCAAAGGCAAATCAATGTCATGCAGAATGGTGTAATAAAATTGTGCCCCATAAAGTTCTTCTAGAATATCAGCCAAATCACAGAATATTTGGCAGAATTCCCAGAGTTTTCTTGCAGAATATAACTTCAAAATTTCTTAAAATGCTCATAAGCACATTTAATGTACGTGTTGCCAGTAAACTAGGAAGCTATGATAATGCTTCATTATTCCAATATGCAGAAGCCAGTAGCTATATACTCTAGCAGTTTAAAATGTTTAAAACAGAAAACAAGTGAAATTTTTAAAAAGACTAAACTGTTTGCGTCAAGAGAATGCACTGATCACCTATATTAATGTTTTATACAATCGAATAGGAAGTATTGGATTATATGACTTGTAGGAAGGGGTAGTAAAGAGCAGAGTCACTATTGGGGGTTAGAAGATGTCTGAATGTTTTTGCCTGGCAGAAATTCCAAAATATAGCTTTTATGGTCTGGTCTGAGAAGTTTGAATGGCATGTGGGGGTTACTCAAAGCAATCAGCTGTGTAAAACTGAAAAGAGGTGACAGGTGACAATTGGATGGAAGGATCGAGGTTGTTAATCTAAAGAGGATTAGGGTGAAATGAAATATTGAAGCATGTGAGGTAAGTATTTAGGGCTTAAATCCCAATTTCACAAATATATAAGGGAGAAAGATATACATGAATAAAGAATACTCAAAGAGCATGTTAGTTAAGAAAAATAAACAGAAACTGTAAATAATTTTGGAGCAGACTAGGGCAGCTATTTCTTAGTTATGGCTAATGTTATTCAGTCATAATCCTTTGACAAATAATTGAAAGTTAACATCAGAAACGTGTTGCTTATTTTCTGTCCATGTTTAGTGAACCATCTTGCTTTTCTATCAATTAGAAGCATGACAGAAGTTATCAAACATTAACTGTTTTCATAAAAAACAAAAGAAAAGCTTCCTGACAAAGGGTTACAAAGTTCATTGTAATGATGGCTTCAATGTCTGAAACACAAATACATATGAAGCTACACAACAATTACCCCTTAGGAATGATGCTCTTAAAATAATCTTTAATCAGAATATGATGTATATAGCACTATTACAACTATTCTGGAAAGTATTTATATTGATATTCAATATGGTTATTTTTCAGGTTTTTTAAATGGAAAATACATTATTTCAGTTTTCACACAATCTTTTTGTTCCTCTTGAAGAAAATGCACATTTTTGTGTGCTGAGTGATTTTAAAATTAGATAGTAAAAAGTTGCCAGATGATTGAATCAATATGAAAAAACTAGAGAAATAGTTGAAGCTTCTTTATAAAATACTTGGATCAGGATTAAAGCTCATCTCTACCATGAAAATGAACTAAGACACAACATCCTTAAAGGAACAAAGGAAGTATATGTTTTAAAAGAAAGATTAAGAAAATCTGCTTTTACCATCACAGATTGCAGTTGAGCTCTAGAAAATGGTTTCAGTAATTGTCAAAATGGATAGAGTTGATCTCAACTCAAATTCTAGTTAAAAACAATAACAAAAGAATCTTTAAAAAATTAAGCTTTAATAATTGCTTAGTGAATATTTTAGTATTATACCTAACTTAACAAGAAGAGGAGCCACTGATCAAATTTAGTTTAAAACATCCCATTGGTTCCCTCCCATATCACAGAAATTGCAATGGGAAAAATAGTAAAAATATTTACAGTGTAATTTTCTGTGTCCAGATATTCCTTTTAAAGTAAATATATTAGTTACATTTTTAAGAATCTTCCAAATATCCGATATCTAACAAGTGAAGAGAAAATGAGACCCAAAGTGTAAAAGAAAATGGGACACGCGTGCTCTGAGGTAATTTGTTGACTGAGGCAATGAGGGGTCAAACTGAGCTTTCCCTTCAGTGGCTACTCTGGGCCAAGAGAAGTATTCAAATTAAAAAAATTGGTAGATCTGTCCTCACAATAAGCTGGGGATGCGAAGAACTACACCATTAGACTGAACTTAAAGTGAACAAGAACACTTAAAAAACTTGATAAAGTTGAGTTACTACTTAAATTAAGCTAAATTTTTCTAAGTATCCAGAAGTTAAGCTTTATGCCTGATTTAAGGTGTGTCTGGCTTTGTACTGTCCTAGAGTTTTTGGAGAGGCAATGGTTGAGACCTTTATAAGAAAAGACACCTTCATCCAATATCTTAAAAAATTTCACCAATAATATTCAAATAAAATGAAAAACATAGCCACATATAAGGAGATACACAGGATAACAGAGTTCATGCTCTAAAACTAAGGGGAAATTTTAGAAATATAACAAATAAAGACATCTCTACCAGATTTAGATGTTGGAATTATCAAACACACTGTTAGTAATTATGCTCATTATGCTTAGAAAATAAAGATCAACTTACAGATATCCCCTTTACCTCAATGTAAAAATGTTTAATATTACATTTTTGAAAAACAACTAAAAGGAACTTCTAAAAATAAAAAGTAATAAAATAAATAAAATTAAGATAATAATGATTAATGCTTAACAATAAATTAGACGCATGTGGAGACAATTAGTAAACTAGAGGACAGAATCAGGTCATGAGAATGTCAGAGAGGAGAAAAAAGATGAAAAATACAGAAGAAAGACCAAGAGATATAGATGTTGTGTGAAGAACTAATATATTGAGAGAGTTTCTGAAGGGGTTGGAGTAAAGAAAAATGTAAAATATTTTAAATGCTGATTATTTCTCCAAACTATTAAAAGACAAAAAGTAAAAGATTACACAAGCAGAACAAATACTAAGACAAGTAAAAATAATGCACATCTAGATATGTCAAGTTTTCAAATATTAAAGAAAAAGAAAGCTAAATCAAAAAGACAAAAAATGATACAAAGGAATGGCCGTAATAATAAAGCTAAAGTTTTATTAAAAACATGAAAACATGGAAACAATAAAATGACAATTTTTTTTTTTTTATGAGTTGGCGTCTCACTCCGTCGCCCAGACTGGAGTGCAGTGACCGCTCCCGGCCACCGCAGCCTCGACCTGCTGGGCTCCGGCGATCCTTCCGCCTCCGCCTTCCGAGTAGCTGGAACTACAGGCGTGCGCTACCACGCCCGGCTGATTTTTTTTTTTTAATTTATTGTAGAGATGAGGTTTCGCCTGCCCAGGCGGGTCTCGAACCCGCGGGCTCAGGTGATCCACTCACCTCAGCCTTCCAAGGCGCGGGATTACAGGCTGAGCCACCGAGCCCGGCTTAAAATGACAATTCAATGAAGGAAAATGACTGATGAATTCAATAGTCAGTGAGGATATAATTTGACATAATAGTGAAAGAAGACAATTTTCAAAACAGTAACCCTATTAAAACTTGATGTGTTTACTGTAGAACAAAGGAGGATTCCAGATTAAAGACTGAAGATTCAAGAAGGGATAAATAACACATAATGTTTCAGTTATGTAAGTAAATAAATAACCATTTTTATATATGAAATATAATAATGTGTAGTTATTTAAATTGTATAATTAAATGCCTGGCAAAGATAATCCATATAAATTATGGTTTACTAAAATTATTACAACTATAGGAGGGACAGTAAAAGTATTGAATCGCTTTAGATTTTAAAAAATTAAGAATGGATACTCTAATATTCAGAGCAACAATTAAAATTAAGAACACTGCATATAAATTGCAAATACAAAAAAAGAAATAATAAACGTATGTTCAATCTCATTGGTCAAGATAAGAGGTTTTTAAAAGGATCCTGGGTGGGAAAAAACAAATAAAGCACACACAAACACACACACACACAATATTTTAATCCAAATATATATTTTAAAATTTGTATTAAAAATAACTATATGCTCTTTAAAGAGACAATTAAATGAAAATACATAAAGTTGAAAGTATAAGCATAGGAAAATAAATAACATACAAATATCAAACAAGAGAACTGACACAGACATCTTGCTATACAACAAAATAACTTTAATGCAAAAAGTATGATTAAAGTTTGAGGGTTACTACTTGTTTTTCACTTTAAATACTTACAAAAAATTTAAGAATAACAAAGTTTTTGTCTGAATTTTTGAGAGCATGTTACTAATGTTATCCTACTCTTGAATACTGCAATATGTATTTTTATGAACATAGACATTTTCCTCCAAAAAAATCACAACACAAATATAAATATCAGGATATTAACACTGATAATGTACTGCTAACTAATCCTTAGGCTCCCTTCTGATTTTGTCATTTTCCCATATAATGCAACGTACAGCACACTATTAAGTTCCAGGATCACTAGATGTGGCCATTTGGTCTTCAATGTGGAATGGATTTTTTTCAGCTTTTATTTTTCTTTCATAGCTTGGCATTTTTTTCAAGGAAGTTACTGTTGAATGTGCCTCAGTTTGGGTTTGTCTGAGGTGACTTCATGATTATATTCAGATTAAGCATCTTTGCCAGGAATAGTAAATAAATAATGTATTCTTGTTATTGCATCAAATAATTGACATATGATTTTTCTTTCTTTTTTCTTTAGAATCTGATGTTTATTTTCTGTCAACTTTATTTCCATGTTGCTTAAGAGCCTGTGGAAGAAAACACATGATTTTTCTATTTGTCCCTACTGATAAATCCATTTTAATTATCGACTGATGTATTTGTCATATTTCTTTACAGTAATTAATACATACTTTCCATAATATGAAATTATGCAAGTATCCCATTCTGCAAAAGTTTTCAATGTATTCAGGTCTTTATATTAGCATGGATGCATATCTTCCCACATTATTTGAAGGTTTACAATGTGCTACTATCATTATTATATCTGATGATCTAATTGTCTCCAGCTTGGTAAAAACAAATCATTTAAGCTGGCTTCTATGTTATTTTGATATGGTCCCTTAATATTTTGGGCATGTCTTTGTTTTCTTTTCTGGCTTACTTAATGAGATACTGCACAGAACTATATTGTTCTCCCCCTGCCCCTGCCCTAAAATTGGCCATGTCTCCAGAGAGGCATTTGAATGGAGGATGGCATTTAGAAAATTTGATCTGGATGCTAGATCGACTCTTTTTATAAGGTCATCTCAAGCCCTTTTAGCAAATAAAGTAAATGAGTATATATGTGTATACATACACATTTGCATTAATATGAATTATGTCTGTCTCCATCTATATACACTAAAAAGCATAAGGTAACATTGATGCCTCCAGTTCCAATGCCAAAATACAGGGGCTATTTTAATTTTCTCCCTTTCCATATTATCTAATAGTGAGAAAGTTGGCTTTCCTTAACCATAATATATTTAATTATGACAAATTCATATCTGTATGACTAATCTTTCATCATTATTTTCTTGATCCCTGTGTAGATACTCTCTCCATAGCTCTATAGACATAATATTCTGCATCAGACTGCTCTTCCATGCTGTGACTCTATGCTCCTCACCATGAACACCCAGATAGGCTCAAACACCCTCTATCGGGCCATCACAGATACCCTCCTCACCATACTTAGTGAATTTCAAATAATATTTAACGTTAAAAAGTAGGTTTGTTTTTCACAGTGGTATGGGTTAGCAAATCTGTAATTACTTTATATGTGTTTTATAATTGATCAAATAAATGAATATACTGTGGATAATTAGACCTAGGATTCCATTGTTGGAGAATGAAGTTACAAATATAGAAAGAATAATGGTTAGAAAGCTCTTTGTTGTGCTGTGTTATACTAGTGAAGAGTATAAATATTTATAGATGGATAGAAATAAATATGTATGTTAATGTAGAGGCACAATTACAAATAACTTTTTCATTCTTTCCATTGAGAAAGCAAGAAATAATAGAACCAATAATCAATTTTATCACCATATATACTAAATCAATATATTAAAGAGACTTTCACAATAATTCTGTTTTTAGAAGCAGAAACTATTTTTTTCAAAATGATATCAAATTATGATTAATTCATTTCATTGTAAGCCAATAGTGTAAAATTTTTTAAAAGGGAATCATATTATTTGTTGGATCCAAGTATAGTAAGAAGAGTAACAGGTTTCGATATTGACAATTATTAAGAGAGACTCATTTGAGTTTTTTATTCCTTTCTTCAATTTTGATAGGTTTTTTGTGGCTCAGCCTGTAATCCCGCGCCTGGGGAGGCTGAGGTGAGTGGATTGCCTGAGCCCGCAGGTTCGAGACCTGCCCGGGCAAGCGAGACCTCATCTCTACAATAAATCAAAAAAAATTAGCCAGGTGTGGTAGCGCGCGCCTGTAGTTCCAACTACTCGGAAGCCTGAGGCGGAAGGATCGTCAGAGCCCAGCGGGTCGAGGCTGCGGTGGCCGGGAGCGGCCACTGCACTCCAGTCTGGGCGGCAGAGTGAGACTCTAAATCAAAAAAAAAAAAAAAAAAAAAGAATAAGTGAAGTAGAAAAAAATCATAGGAAATGTAGTTGAACAAAAAAGAATACCGAAAATAATGATTTCTTACAAATATAAAATGTTTGCACCTCTTTCTTAAGCAGTTAAGAACAAACAGTGAGATAGTTTCCCAATTAATGCATCTGATATTATTAATTTTGGACTCAGTAGGAAAGAGTAATTATTCTTAGTTTGAACACCATTCTGACCCTACTCAACAAATCTTAAAAACAATAACCAATGGGTTTAAATTATTTACATGTAATTAAACTACAGATTTTTTTAAAGGAATATTTTCATGAATATATAAATACTCAGCATGCATCTATTCTATGTTACATTTACACTGTCTGGCATACAATAAAAATACTAAGCCTAAAAGAAAATTCAATTCAAAATGATTGAAATCAGCATAAAACTTACTTGGATCTTAGATTTAGTAGGCGAGCACATTGAAAAATTGATTACATCTTCATTCCATATGTTCAAAAATCAAGGAGAGACATAGAAGACTTCTAGAGATAAACACTACCATATGTGTGATAAAGAATTCAATGGATGGGGTTAATAGAAGATTATGTACTTCTAAAAAAAGGTTAGTGAACTTTACAACACAGCAATGAAACATACATATGCACATACAGAAAAGGGGTGAATAATTGGAAAGTAGCACACTTCTATATAATCCATGGGTGAAACAAGACATCAAAAGGGAATGTAAAAGTATTTTTTGGAAATGAAAATAAAAATTTAAAAATGTAATTGAAATTTTGACATTGATTCTAAAGAAATAGCTAAAGGAAAATTTACAGTGTTAAACACCTATATTAGAAAAGAAGGAAATCCCAAATCAAAAGCCTCAGTTTCTACTGTAAGTCTGTAGGAAAAGAACAAATTAAGTAGAAGAAAAGAATAATACATCTCAGTGGGAAAAGTAATAAAATGAATAACAGAAAAGCAATAAAAATGATCAACAAAACAGAAATCTGGCTCTTTAGGATAAATTAGTAAAGTTGATAAGTCTCTTAATTCATGAGATTTTTTAAAAAAAGAGATAAAAATCAAAATTAACAATTTAGGAAAATAAAAATTACATCTTTAAATACTCTATGGTTGTTAAAGCAACAATAAGTAATGTTATTTTTTAAAGTTATGCCAATAAATTCAACAAATTAGATAATGAACTCATTTTTGAAAAACATAAACTACATACACTTGTGCAAAAAGGAGTAGAAAAATCTCTTTTAAATAAATAGATCGCTTTAAATAGATCGCAGGTATCGTTATAAATAGCTCCTCAAAGACAATGCTAGGTTGAAATATTTGAATAAATAAGTTCTTCCAAATGCTTAAAGAACTCCAGTCACCTTCAAATTACTCTTTGTTTGAAGAAATTCACCTATCCAGATGCATTTCTACTCCTCAAAACAATTTTTGAATTTGTCAGTTTTGATGCCTTTTAGTGCTTCTGTCATTCTTTTGTTTCACCTCATCCACATCAGCAAAACATTTCCTTTTGAGGATTTTTTTCATCTGGGGAAACAAAAACAAAACAAACAAGCAAAAAATTGCTCAGGGCTCTATCAGGTGAATAGGGAGGGTGGAGCACAGGGGTCATGACATTTCTGGACAAAAACTGCTGAATACTTAGCATGGTGAGGGTGGGTGCACTCATAAATCACCCATGATGAATGAGCAAACAATGAAAGAATCTCAAAAAAATAATAATAGTAATTCACTGAGGTTTTGTGGATATCATTGTAGTGGTCTTCTTTCAAATAAATCAAAAAAGACTTTTCTATATAGGTAATCTTTAAGCTTAGATGTCATTACCAAGGAGGTATTATTAATACAAAGCTCTATTCACTTATACCTCAGTAAAGCCATTTAAATATCTATGGAAAAATATTTGAGGTAACAATAAATATAAAAATTAGAATGGTCCTCAAATTTAGCCTGTGTTTTATTCACGTACAGGGCTTATTAAAATGTAAATTAGCTATGACACAATTTTAGAGTTTTTGATTTGGTAGGTCATGGTGGGCCCAAGAAATTGCATTTCTAAAATGTTCCCAATTGTGTTAATGCTCCTGGTCTGGGAATAATGTTTCAGAACTGCTACTCCTATGGGATAGCATACCTGGCATAGTGATAAGACTTGGAGCCCATACATAATGAGCTTGACACATTGGAGAAAAGATATCAAACCAATTTGATTGTAGCATACTGACTAGGTAGGAAAGTGGTATAATATGGTTCAAAGAGTCAGATAAGCCACTGAAAGGTCATGGTATCTTATATTTTATCCTAATTTTGATTTGAAGTCAATGAATAATTTTTAAGCAGGGAAATCATGATACTATATTCCATTTTAAGGCTTACACTAGCATTTTGGGAAAGAAGGAAATGTAGGCATATGGGAGAAACAAGGAAAATTGAGAGATTAGAAAACAATTTCAGTAGTCTAAATGAGACATATCACTGGTTTTACCTAGATTCGTTGTCAAAATGGAAAAAAAAAACACGGATAGATGTGGTATTTCAAAGGAAGAGAAACAGGGCTTTCTTAAGGATTAGATGAAGGAATGAAGGTCAAGAAAGCAAAGAGGGTTGGCTGTTATCATTAGGATCTGGGTAACTGAGGACATAGCAATATCACCAATCAAAATGACAAGCAGCAGTGCCTGTTAGAAAGTGCTCAGGGTAGTTAAGTGTAGTAAATGTATATTTTGGACATTAAGTTTGTGATGTCTGATAGTCAAGTGGGAAAGTGGGGATACTGAGGTTGAAGTTATATTGGTAGATTGGAACTCTGAGGAGAGGTTAGGACTGTAGATGACAGTTTTGATTCATCAACCTAAAGATGATATCTTATGCCACTGGACTGGATAAGGTCACTTAGTTTAGGATGTAAATAGATGAGTGAAAAAGGTGCAGAAATGAGGCCTTGGTTATTTTGATCTTTAGAGGTTGGGAAGAGAAGAATTTATGAAAAGACACACTGAAGTAGTTCCACTGAGTTAGGTGAAGAACCAAGACTATACTACAATATCAAGTAAGACATGATAATTCCATAACAAGATGGGGAATATTATCATGTTGTATAATGTGTGTAATACTCCTGAGAACATAAAGAAAAAAAGAAGATCAACTCAGAGATTCTTGTTAAATCATATAAATTATTATTATTGACCAGGGTCAAGATGGCGGCAACACAGGTGGAACTGTGAGATTCTCCAAATGTGAGTTCCCCCAAAAGACTCTTGCCCTCCTTCCCCTACCCCCTTGCCCACAGCTGGACGCATTGGTTTGAGGCTCAGGGACCCACTGGTCCCATGCAGGGCCGGCTATTGCGTCCCGGGCTGCTCCCTTGTGGGTGGGAAGGCTTGGGTCTCAGCTCCATCCCTGACTGCATTGAGCCCAGACTGAGCCTCTGGTCACCCTAGGAGGCTCTGGGCACCCACCCTTCAGAGATACTGATTCCATCTCTGACTGAAGTACGCTGGGAGCGGCGCGGGGCCACTTTCGCCTCTTACCACCTGCCCTTGGGAGCTTTGGGGCTCTGAAATCTGGAGCTCTGGAGCCCCGAGTGGAGCGCCCAGCTGGGCAGCTGATCCCCAGGAGGCTCACGCTATCACGCTACCACAGACCATCATAGTCGATTGCCCAGGGATCCAAAGAGCGGAGAAAAAGGATCCTATCACTTCAGCCATTCTCCAGGCAGAGACTCTCATTGCCCCACCCACCTACAAGCAATCTCCACCTGGGTTCCCAAGGTAACGTCACTAAACAGAAGACAAAGCCACTCCCCTGGGAACTAAGCAGCAGACATCTCAGGTTGCAGCTCAAAGTAATCCCGCACCTTGGGAGGCTGAGGGACCAAACCTACATTCTGCTGCACAGAAAGATTGTAAGACGGTGGGAAATAGGTTTCAGTGGGTTCATACACAGATAGGGGGATGCTGGAATCGGCATACAGATTCTGAATCACAGCTTCCCCCTCAATTAAACCTCAAAACTGCAAAAAGTACAACCCACAGCCCACACTCCAACCTTAAAAGTGAACAAAGCCAGAGGACCCTCATAAGGAAGAACAGGAGATTGCACAAGTGAAGCAAAAGCAACCCCACCTTCCCTGAAAGACAGAATTAAAGAAGGGG
>CAUYQG010021022.1:92-25245 GCA_963574415.1 Tarsius wallacei
AGATGCCTGAGTGAATGAATGGAACATCATTACAGTCTGACATGCTAGAATGTTAGGTAGGGACAAAGAGGAGGGAGCATGCCCCTGCACTGGGCACTGTGGGAAACCCCAGGTGAGTGAGATGTAGGCTTTGCACATGAGGCTTTGCACATGATCCAGGGGGCAAGGTGAGTCTGCAGATATCTGTATTAGTAGGTTCAGGGAGTTAGGCTTTGTAGGACAGATACAGGTAGTATAGCCCCCCCCCCCCCGAGAAGATTCTAGAAAGCTTCATAGAGAAGGAGATTATAGGATTAGACCTTGATGGACAGAGACTGCCAAGAAGAGGACATTCCAGATGAATCAGAGGGAAAGGCATGGTAGCGGGAGTGTAAGTCCAGTTTGGTGGACGCTGACTGGGCAGCAGAATGCAGTATTTTGAAAACCAGCCCAAGGGGCCAGGCGTGGTAGCTCAGGCCTGTAATCCCAGCACTTTGGGAGGCCGATGTGAGAGGATTGCCTGAGCCCAGGGGTTCGAGACCAGCCCAGGCAACTTGGTGAGACTTTGTCTCTATAGTAAATAAAAAAAACTAGCTGAGCATGGTAGCACATGCCTGTAGTTCCAGCTCCTTGGAAGGTTGAGGCGGAAGGATTGCCTGAGCCCAGCAGGTCGACGCTGGGGTGGTTGTGAGTATGCCACTGCACTCCAGCCTGGGTGATAGAGTGAGACTCCGACTGAAAAAAAAAAAAAAAACCAGCCCAAGTCACTCTGCTTATAGGCAATCTGGACTTCTCAACATTTCCACCAGAGTACTTGATGTCTGAGTGTGGAAATCACCCAAAGCAACTGACGTGAGCCATTTCTCTACAGTCTCATTTTATCTCGAAGACTCAGGTATCTACTTCATAATGACAAACATTTTTCTTTTGCTGAATATTAGAGAACAACAGCTCCAGGAAGATGTGCTGTCTGTGGCCTGTGGCTTTAACTACTCCTTGGTACAAGCCAGTTTGAGAGGCAAGACAGCAAGTCATAGGATTTTATTGTTTATAAAATTCTTCCACATATATTCAGTGAGTACATCCTTTTGTATAAATGTGCATTTGTAAATAAGTTCTGGAAAGTTCTGTGACTTATGTGGAGGTATCACGTTATGGCAGTTTTTCTGGGACTGTGATTCGTATTAAGGGAGCCGTTGTATATAAATTTCCAGTAACATTAGACAGTTGAAGTTTTTATTTTCCCAAGAGTACACAGTGACCTTTGGGAAAGATGGCATTTGATTTTTTTTTTCTAGCACGTATGTTTTTGTGTCTTTGTGTGTGCATGGGTGTGGGGGGTTGTCTGTGTGTCTGCCTTTTTGTCCCTATTCATGTTGTGTGTGGGGCGGGGAGGGGATTACATGGGGTATAATAGGAAGAAAGGAGAAGGGACTAAGGGAGAGCATCCCGAACCTGTGTCTTCTTATCCTCCCTCTGGCATCTCCTTGGTGGTTTTTTAATTTTTAATTTTTTTGAAGAGTTGTGGCATACAAGGGAGGGTTTGCAACTTAAGTAGGCTGCATGCAGGTGAAGTTTGGGCTTCTCGCTGGCTCTCTCCCCCTGGCAGTGGACCAGGTACCCAGGGTGATGCCACATGTCCCCCTCCTCCCTGCTTCCCTCCCCTGCCCGGGGAGGGATTGCCGGTCCCACCCTTGTACTCCTGTGACTGGTGTTCAGGCTTTGTGGTTTTCTATTTTTATTTTTAATCATCTGTGAAAGGTGACTGACTGATCCAGTACATTATCTGATAAGTGATCTTGGGAGTTGAGTGAGCAAAAGTGTTCAACCATTGCTTGAGTGAGACCACAGGACATGCACTGGGGAGACGAGGGCTGTGGGTGCTGAACTGGCTCAGAGCTCTGTGGAGCCTTGGACACATCTAGGGCATTGTGCTCAGGATCTGGAAAGAAGAACAGGGCCAGAGGATCTGTCATGAGTGTTGCTGAAGTCTAAGTAACAGGACATTGTGCTTTGGAGGGTATCGTTATTAGAACAAGGGCCTGCTTATATTCTTGGAGATGCAGCTGTGTGATGTGACAAAGGGTCATGATGGGAAAGCATGCTGATGGCTGAGGACCCGTACCTCAGACCTGGGATCCTCCCATGGTCCTGACTGTGGGATCAAGTTCCATGGGGTGACTAATTCCCGTGAAAGCTGATTCTGCAAACCTAAAAGTGGAAGGTGAAAACGGGAACGTCATTGTGTGCCAGCACCATGAACGTATAGAATGCCAGACTGATAAGAGGGGGACCCAAACCCAGAATTGTCTTTTGGAGGGCGAACTCCCTGTAGTACAGGCTTCCTCCACTAGGTAAGTGTTATAGGAACCCATTGGCATCAGTGTACCAGCTAGCATTGTTGTGAGAGGCTACATTCGGCATCAGTGAACTTTTTTGGGGAGATTCTTCCAATGCATTTGCCCATTTCATGATGGGTGCTTTACGAGCGCACTGGCCTACACCGTGCTGGAGTGTTCAGCAGTTTTTGACCAAAAGCAGCATGAGCCCCATGCCCTGCCCTCCCTATTCACCCAACTTCACCCCATGTGACTTTTTTTTGTTTCTCTGGATGAGAACAGTCCTCAAAGGGAAATGTTTTGCCAATGTGGAAGAGGTGAAACAAAAAATAGCAGAAGCAGTAGAAGGCATCCACGTGGATGGGTTCAAAAACTGTTTTGAGCAGTGGAAAAAGTGTCTCCGTAGGCGTATTGCATCAAATGGAGAGTACTTTGAAGGTGACTGAAGTTTAAACATGTAAGAATACACAATTTTTTATGAACATAAATTGGATTTTTTTGGGTCCCCCTTATATAAGGTAGGCGAACCCTCATTTGACAGATGAGGAAACTGAGTCAGAAGAGCTCACTGACCACAGCTAGACAACTAATATGGACCAGAGTCAGGGCTGGCACTGAGATCTTAACACTTGGATTTGGCCTGTGGGCCAATGTTGTCACTGCTTAGAGCTGTAGCATCCTGGCTCTTCTAAGAACTTACAGATTCTTTTACTGGCTGTATGACTCTGGACAATTTTTCTGTCTGAATCTTAGTTTTTTTCATCTATAAAGTGGGGAGTATATTACCTTAAGGCAGTTGTGACCTAGAAGATCATGGAGGAGGCCCACATGTCAAGATGAGAATCCGGAAGGGGTTTGTAACTGGGGGCTGTTCACACACATCTTCAGAACATTTGCTGGGCAGTGTGCTTGGCAGGCTGTGGGGTTGGCCATGGTCCAAGAAGGCTTCCCAGAGGGGGTGATATTCTTCAAGTTGCCCACTATCCTGCCTACTTATTCCCTCCTCAGGACCTCCATGTTCCCAACGAGGACCGCATCAAGCAGCTGCTGGGGCAGGATGCCTGGACCTCGCAGAAGAGCGAGCTGGCTGGTTTCTACCCCCGGCTCATGGCCAAGTCAGACACGGGCAAGATTGGCTTAATCAACCTGGGCAACACGTGCTACGTGAACAGCATCCTGCAGGCCTTGTTCATGGCCTCTGAGTAGGTGCTGCTTTCAGGGTCCCTCTGTGTCCTTCTCTCCCTTGGCTCCCGGGTGGAGGGGTTGGGGATGTGGGTTGGAGAGGGCAGACCTTGCTTTGGGCTGCTGGCATGATTCCCTGAGGTCTGTGGGTGCAGAGGGCCTCAGGCTATTGCCAAGGCAGGAGGTCGAGACTGGACGGGAACTCAAGTGGGGCTTCAGGGGTTGGGCTTCTGGGAGAATGGGGTTGGCTGACATCACTGACTTTTCTCCTAGAGCTCATGGGGTTGGGGGCGGGCGGTATCTATGAGTAGAGCTTCCAGTCACTCTGGTATTCGACATCTCTTCTTTTAAATGAAACAAACACAAACCTTGATTTTCTGTGGCTACCTAGCTACTTGACGACTTGCTTAAAAATCACTCAGAACTTCAGCTTTGATTCCGTGGAAATCAGCTGATTCTGGCTTGCAGCATGACCTCAGGTCCCTTCTCCTCTCTGAGATTCAGGTTCAGTGGGAGGAGGAGGTTGGAGCTGATCTCCAAGACTTCCTAAGGTGCTGTTTCTGGTTCTTCTCAAAATGCCTGGTAAAGGACTAGTTTTGTCTTCCTGATTACCTGTTTTTCCTAATTTTCCTAATTTGCAGTCTGTGGCAGGCTCTTACTTTGGTACACTCCAACAAACTGATATACTAGGAAAATGATCCTGTGCCTGTATGGTCACAGTAGCGTTGAAATGTTGCTGAATGCTCACTCAGTCTTGAACGCACCTTGTCTTAGACCAGCTAAGGGGCCACACTTTAAGCAGGGCAGTTCCATGCGGTAGGCTCGGTTTGGAGAACAGCATGGCTGATCTGCCTGTGAGGACGGAAGCTAAGCTGGGGCCTGGCGCTTGGCTTGTTCCAGGAAATGTGTGTGGCAGGAGGGCTCCTACCCATCTCCCGTCGGATCAGACCCCTGTCACTAGGAGCCAGGCCCCTCCCACAGCATCCTCTGCTTTCTGTGGATTCCTCACATTGACACCTGCTGCCTCATTTGAAGGGAGGTGGCCCTGGGGGCAGAGGCTGGGGTCCTGATAGGGACTGCTGGAGGAGATGGGAGGGCCTTGGAGGGGAGTGAACACCTTTCCTGGGGAGGCAGGGAGAACGGTGTGAGTGGCTGATGTGGCTGAGATGGTGTTGGCACAGCCTCTGTGGCATGCAAGAAAGTCCCAGCCCTAGAACCCTGGGACCACAGGCCCTTTGGATATTTGAGTCTTTGAATCTTGGAGTCAGGAGGTGTCAGAGCTGGGAGGGACTGCAGGGGCCACTTTGCTGTACTATGTATTGTCCAAAACCTGGCTGTTGCTGTGTCCCTGACTTCAGACATCCCAGGCTGTGCTGTGCGCCTGCTCCTCCTCCCTGGCCTCTGGCCTCAACTTGGGGTAGAAATGTCCTTCTGGCTTTGGCCTGGAGGCCCTGGGTGGCCTGGGGGATGGGTGAGTAGAGGCTGCATGGGTGCCCATGGCTCATCCTGGGTGCTCCTGACTCTGTTGAAGCTTCAGACACTGTGTGCTCCGCCTGACTGAGAACAACTCACAGCCCTTGATGACCAAGCTGCAGTGGCTCTTTGCCTTCCTGGAGCACAGCCAGGTGAGTGCAGGGGTGCAGGGGTGGAGAGGAGGTGCCAGTCAGGTCCCTGCACCGACACCCTTTCCTTCCCTTCTCCGGGACCTGCCTGCATCTAGCTATAATCTTCCACTTCACGGAGCAAGCTGCTGAGCCCCAGTCCAGGCTGGCACAAGTTCATGACCCATGCTTATGGGGCCAGTGGTGCCCCTGCTGGGCAGGAGAGGAAGTGCTGCTTGAGCCCCGCTCTGTGCTGTGCTGCCCAAATCTGTCCCTTCAGCGACACAGTCTGTTGCATTAAGGGGGTGCATCTTGGTACATTTTGTGCGCTACAACAATACCCAGGACTGGACACTTTTTTTTTGAGTAGGAGTCTCACTCTGTCACCCAGGCTGGAGTGCAGTGGCACACTCACGGCCACTGCAGCCTCAACCTGATGGGCTCAGGCGATACTTCTGCCTCAGCCTTCCAAGTAGCTGGAACTACAGGTGCGGGCTACCATGCCCAGCTAATTTTTTGATTTATTGAGCATGCTAGAGACAAGGTCTTGCCAAGTTGTCCAGGCTGGTCTCAAACCCTTGGGCTCAGGCAATCCTTTTGCCTCTGCCTCCCAAAGTGCTGGGTTACAGGCATGAACCACTGCACCCAGCGAGACTGGGCACTTTAATTCTGGAGGCTGGGAGGCCCAAGGTCAAGGAACCACATCTAGTGAGGGCCTTTTTTTTTTAGTTGGAGTCTCACTCTGTCACCCAGACTGGAGTGCAGTGGCTGCTCCCGGCCACTGCAGCCTCGACCTGCTGGGCTCTGGCGATCCTTCCGCCTCAGCCTTCCAAGTAGCCAGAATTACAGGCACGCGCTACCATACCCGGCTGATTTTTTTGATTTATTGTAGAGATGAGGTCTCACCAAGTTGCCCAGGCGGGTCTCGAACCCACGGGCTCAGGCAATCCACTCACCTCAGCCTCCCAAGGCATGGGATTACAGGCTGAGCCACCGAGCCCGGCTAATGAGGGCCTTCTTGCTGCATCATAACATGTCAAGAGCATCACATGGCAAGAGAGGACACATTAGAGAGAGAAAAGGGGGCCAAACTCATCCTTTTATCAGGAACCTACCCTGTACTAACAAGCCTGCTCCTGTGATGTGGCTTTCATGCAGTCACAAGGGCTGCTCTTTATGGCCCCATCTCTCAACACTGTTGCTTTGGAGATTAAGGTTCCAACATACAGTTGTGTGGTTTCATTCATCTGCTATCACTTGTGAGCACCCAGCTGGCCAGGCACCCTGAGGGCTGCTGAGGGTACAGCGGTGAGCAACACAGACGTCTCTGCCCTCATGGAATGTAAAGCCCTGGGCTAGAGATTATGCAGGACCCTGTGGGGGGGCACAGATGAAGAAGCCATGGTCTCTGGCTCGTGGAGGGAGGGAAGGGTTAGTGCTTAAGGAGGAGGTGACACTGTATCTGGGACTCCTCTTGACAGAGAATGGCAGTGAGCTGAGCCATGGAGACAAAGTATGAGGTGTCAGGGAAGAACAGATTCCAGAAGATTATTCCTCTCCTTGAACCTGATAACCCTGCTCAGAGGCTGCATGGATGTGTGGGATGGGATGGGCTAGGAAGGGGGAGGACTTCAGTGAGGCGGCCAAGGAGTTTGAGGCAGAGAGTACCAGATAGACCCTCAGCCCTAGCACAGTGCACAGCTGGGTGGTGAGTAGCCTCCTGCTCCCGACCCCATCTTTTACCTACTTCATCCTAGCGGCCGGCCATTTCTCCAGAGAATTTCCTCTCTGCATCCTGGACACCCTGGTTCAGCCCCGGCACCCAACAGGACTGCTCAGAGTACCTGAAGTACCTGCTGGATCGGTAAGGAGGTCCAGGGCCCTGGGCTTTACGTGGGGGCTCCAGGTCTGGGGACGTTTCCTGTATCTCTGAGCTGTGTTGCATCTTCCTGGAAATAGGAGTGTTGCCATGAACTTATGGAAGGCTCGGAGAAGGGGGGTGTAAGGGGGAGGCTGAGTGTGAGAGGTATTGGAGACGCTGAACTGGATGGTGGCCTCTGGGAGGCCATCGTGGGCATGTGCACACTGGGTTGTGTTGGGCTGAGTGCATCTTCATCACTTCCCTGGGGGCCCATGTATATAGATCCGGTGGGTCTTTATGAAGCCTGTGTGTGGGGGAGTGTGGCATGTGTGCTGTCTGTGGGCATGTGCAGATGTGCCAGTGTGCATTCTCCTGCGTATGTCTCTGCCTCGGTATGTGGCCAGCTGCGCAAGGGGGACAGGCATGGCTGAGGCAAGCGTGCCGAAGAGGACCCCTCTGTGCATATGTGAACCCTCTGCTTTCCACACAGGCTGCATGAAGAAGAGAAGACGGGGACAAGAATCTGCCAGAAGCTCAAGCAGTCCAGCTCGCCCTCCCCGCCCGAGGAGCCCCCTGGCCTGAGCTCCACCTCTGTGGAGAAGATGTTCGGAGGTCGGATCGTGACTCGGATCTGCTGCCTCCGCTGCCTCAATGTCTCCTGCCGGGAGGAGGCCTTCACGGACCTCTCTCTCGCCTTTCCTCCCCCTGAGCGTTGTCGCCGCCGCCGCCTGGGCTCTGTGATGCTCCCTGTAGAGGACATCAGAGCCCGGGAGCTCCCGCTGCCAGCCCAAGCCCCAGTGCCAAGCAGGGTGGGCCCTCAGAGGCAGAGGAAACACTGCATCACAGGGGATGCGCCCCCCACCGGCCTGGACGTCGGAGGCCTGGACTCCCAGGGAGCTGGGGGGCAGAGCAGCTGGGAAGAGAAGGTGGAGAGGGAGGAGAGAGCGGAGGAGGAAGGAGGGAATAAAGAGGAGGAGGAGGAGGAAAGCACCAGAGAGGAAGAAGGGAGGGAGAAAGAGGTGGAGGAGGAGGAAGAGAAGGCAGAGAAAGAGAAGGAAAAGGAAACCGAGAAGGAGGAGGAGGAGGACAGTCTGGGCTCAGAGATCCACAGGGATGCTGCCATCCCCTCTGGCGAGATGTGTGGCCCCGAGGGCTCCCGCTCTGTCCTGGACCTGGTCAACTATTTCCTGTCCCCCGAGAGGCTGACAGCAGAGAACCGCTACTACTGCGAGTCATGCGCCTCCCTGCAGGACGCCGAGAAGGTGGTGGAGCTGAGCCAGGGCCCGCGCTACCTCATCCTCACGCTGCTGCGCTTCTCCTTCGACCTGCGCACCATGCGGCGTCGCAAGATTCTGGACGACGTCGCCATCCCCCTGCTGCTCCGCCTGCCGCTGGCTGGTGGCCGTGGCCAGGCCTATGACCTCTGCAGTGTCGTGGTGCACTCCGGAGTGTCCTCGGAGAGCGGTCACTACTACTGCTATGCCCGTGAGGGCACTGCCCGCCCAGCCCCCTCCCTGGGAACTGCCGACAGGCTGGAGCCCGAGAACCAGTGGTACCTGTTCAATGACACTCGGGTGTCCTTCTCTTCCTTCGAGTCTGTGAGCAATGTCACCTCCTTCTTCCCCAAGGACACGGCCTATGTGCTCTTTTACCGGCAGCGGCCCGGGGAGGGGCCTGAGGCCGAGTCGGGCTCTCCCAGAGTCCGGGCAGAGCCTACCCTCCACAAGGACCTGATGGAAGCCATTTCCAAAGACAACATCCTTTACCTGCAGGTGAGCAGACCCATGGGGTCTTTGATCTGGTGGAGGGGTCTGGCCCCAGCCCAACCACTGGCTTAGATAAGTTACTTCTCTGAGTCTCATCTTTGAAAAAAAAATCCATTCGTCCATCCCTCAGTGCTGGGAATATACTGGTGGCCCACACAGACACAATCCCTGACTTCAGATGAGCAGACATTAATTAGTTCTGTGGTCATTTAATAAGTGTGCTGAAGTAGTGACACGGGGTTCTGGGCAAGTGAACAGTTGAGCATGAGTGAGTAGAGGATGCTTCTGGGAGATCCCGGGGACCACCCTGTTGAACCTCCTATAAAACCGTGCCCTACGCCACACTTGAGCCAAGGGTAGTATCAACGTACTTAGCAACTGGAACAGCAAAGACTCTGTCCAGTGGGCTGGGAACTAGTCACAGACAATTGGAGCAGCCATGCTGGGGCTTGTGGAGACTGATGCTTGGAGTCAGTTTTTGTGTGGGGCAGGTGGCGTCTTGG
Organism: Tarsius wallacei; assembly: GCA_963574415.1. Lineage (NCBI taxonomy): Eukaryota > Metazoa > Chordata > Mammalia > Primates > Tarsiidae > Tarsius > Tarsius wallacei. The sequence goes on from CAUYQG010021022.1 coordinate 9,324, forward strand.
GTAGGGACGCCAGGCCTGTTTTTACATTCTGCCAGGTGGAAGCAGGGGCTGACCTCATTCAGCAGGGGGAAGCACTTTTTCCTAGGCAGAGTCCGTTCCTCATGCCTTGAGAGGCGATGAGCTGGACAACCACAGTCAGAAAGCCTGCCAGAGGCTCCCGTGTGACGTGACCCTTGAAGTCCCCAGGCCTCCTACTTCCTGGTACTACATCAGGTCCTAGTCAGCTAGTCACAGGCTAGTATAAATGAGTTCCGTTCTTCCAAGGGACTGCAGTTCTTATTGAGAGGAGGAGAGATTTTTGAAGCCTAGACCTAGAGTGGAAGGATGGGACCACTCCACCCATACTGTCCCTGAGCTGGGACATCACAAGGACAAAGCTGTGGTTTCTGTGTTCTGGTCCTGGGCACTCAAAGGAGGTGCTGAGAAGTGTTATGCTGGGTGGAGCAGGGGGAGGCAGTGCAGGGAGGACTCTGGCTGCAGGATCTGAGCTTGAAGATTCCTCCCTGCCCTCGTGTGTTCCCAGGAGCAGGAGAAGGAGGCACGGAGCCGGGCAGCCTACATTTCTGCACTCCCTGCGTCTCCACACTGGGGGCGGGGCTTTGACGAAGACAAGGATGAGGATGAAGGATCTCCAGGCGGCTGCAACCCTGCAGGTGGCAATGGTGGTGACTTCCACAGACTGGTTTTCTAATGTGAACCCACCCCAGCCTGCTCCCTCCTGAGGGGCACCACAGCCAACCTCAGGGGAGGCCTGGACCTCTTCTCAGGAGGAAAACCCAGGGCCAGACAGAGCTGCTCTGCCAGATGGGGTCTGAGGAAGGCTGTGGAGGCAGCCCAGCCCTGCAGTAGGCCCTTCTGAGGGCAAGAAGGCTGGAGAGGGAGCTTCTGGGATATCAGTCCACAGCCTGAAGGGTACATACACAGACCCTCAGATACAGAGGTGAGACCCAAGCTCTGTAAATTGGGCGTCAGGCCCTGATTCCAGGATCAGTGCCATTAAGATTTTACACCCAAGTGTCCTGGTTAACCTGAAGCAACTTAGATGACACACCTGGGCTTGGGCTCCACCCCTCCCAATAGGCTCCCCTATTACACTTTCAGGATCAGGGCTGGGCCTCAGTGCTGAAGTCTCACCACCAAGCAGCACATTACCCCCACCCGCCCCGCCCCTTTCAGACAACTGTTGCTCTAGAGTATACAAAGCACAGCAGGATCCAAGCCCTTGCACAAAGAGAAGGGGCTGTGGGTCCTCTCTGGCTGCCATCCTCTTTCTCCGAGGGGGTTTCAGAGACTAGGTACTGGGGTTCCTGCACCTTGTGTGCTTTCTCGAGCACAGCAGGTGGGAAGCAGCATGGTGCAGGTCAGAGGCAAAGCCCCTCGGCCGCTGGCCCAGCTCCTCCCGCCAGCCTCCCTCCCCTGTACCGAGTGCAGATGCACAGAGGGGGGGACAGCCCTTCCCCCACCCTTGCCTTCTTCCCTAGCCTGCCTCAGTGCCTGAAATGCCACCGTTTGCAGCCCCCTTCTGGTGAAAGTGGAGTCCTGATTTTACCGCGAAGAAGCGTGTGTCCTCACGAGGCTGTCTTTTCTGGGGAAGCTGGCTGGCCTCGCTCTTCTGATCAGGCGCCAGCAGAGCTGCCAGCACGCCGCCAGAGGGCTGGGTGGAGAGTCTGGTGAAGCGCAGATGTTGACCTCATTGTGCCCTGACACTGCTGTAGCCCCTTTTAAATGGAGAGGAGAGACCTGTGTTGCAAACGGAAATAAAACTAGGTTCTCTGAAGCCTTTAAAGATATTGTTCTTTCCTGAATGGATGTGATGTCTGCCGTACCGTCTGGGCAGTCTGATGGTGACCCAGGCTCCTTACTGGTGAGCGGAGTCCCCACCTCAGTAACTTGTGAGACACAGCACAGAGGTGAGAGCAGAGGGCAAGGGCCCTGCGGTAGGGATAGAATTGGAGGCAGGCACGGGCTGAGGGAAGGTGCGGAGGCTGGAGAATATCTGAGGGAACTCGCCTGTCAGGTGACTTCAGACCTCAAGAACTCGGACAGAACTGTGGCTACCACCTTCCTCCCCTCTGAGAAGCTGTGTAGGGGTTGTGGCTTCTCTTGGACTAGACTTGGCATGGGCCAGGGGCCAGTTGGGAGGCAGCTCCTGGGCTCCAGAGCCTGCCCCCGGCTCCTTTCCCTGGTCCCATTGCGTTCTTGGAGCTGGACAGCTGTGGCTGCATGTGCAGGGTCCCCTTTCCACCAGGCCTTTCCACCCCCCTTGGAAGAACAAAGAAGGGGGAAGGCAGTAACAGAGGCGCACCAAGGGCCTGTCCAGGGTCTTCAAGGACTACCTGCTGTGCTGTAGGAGAGGAGTGGAGTTTTGGCCCAAAAGCACAGACTCAAGATGTCAGACCTATGGGATCGGTGGAAGGGGGCCAGTGGACATGGTAACACTGAGACCGAGTGAGGCCCAGAATCCATGTCTAGACTCCCTTTTGGGTGCACCTTCTAAGATCTGGCAGATGCTGGCACAGTCTCCAACTGTGATCTGAAAGCCAGATCTGAGGTAAACCGCATTCATTCTTGCTTCTGCCAAGGAAAGTACCCAATTATTTCCTGTGAAAATGGAGCAGACTGGCACATCAGCCTCCCTGGGATTATCTGCGAAATTATCTTCTTGTCAAGAGTGTGTGGAAGTCCACACGTGGCAGCATCGGGCCTGTCTTGCCCCCAAGGTGGGCTCCTCCCCTGAGCCCCTACAGACAAGGACTCCAGCAACCCACTCCGGGTCATTTCTAATGGACTTTATTGTCGTCCTGCTCCAACACCACAGTAAAAAGGGACCTGCAAGCTCCAGGCCTGTACCATGTGTCACCACAGCAAAAACATGACCCACTTGAACATGTTTCCACCCCACCCCAGACCTACCAACAGGATAAATATGTGTTACAAATTTTTTTTAAAAAGAAAACAGAATAAATTAATAACTTAAGTGATTAGGCACCAAGAGTGATTTGAAAAACTAAATGTCAATTTCAAATGGTAACATGACAAGAACTTACAATTGGGCTGCTTCTAACCCATTTTCTCTTTCTGACAAACAACAATTCTGTGTGAAATAATTCTAAATTTCAAGACACAAGTAGCCAACAAATACACGAGAACACAAACCACCCTCAATGACAGCCTCACTCTCCAGTGGGCCCCCTCAGCAGGTAGCCCACCATGGTCCCAGGCCCCAAAGAGCTGGTCCTCACTCCTGAGGACAGCCTCGCTCCCCCACATTTTTCAGATGAAGTCCTAGCCAGGAGAAGGACATACTTATTTCCCCCTTGATCTTCACTCTTCCAGAGCTCTGTCAAAGAGGTGGGGGTAGAGTGGGAGGCAGAGGCCACAGTACAGGGCTGAGACTAGCCCCGTGACAGGTAAAGGGACCAAAGGGCAGACGAGCTGAGTCCATGCTCCAATTACTTCAGAATGGTTGTGCTTTTGTCCTAGGAATGGGGCATATTTTAATGATTGAAATGGATTAATTACCAAAATCAAGCTAGGGAGAGGACAGGGTATGGGTACTGCCATCCCTGCTGGTCCAGATTCTCGAGAGAGAAGTTATGGAGTAGGGAGTTCCCCTGAAGCAGTGGAACATCAGCTGTGCGACCTCAGATTATGTAATCCAACCATCCATTTCACAGACAACACCCATTTCACAAATCAAGGACCTCAGGAGACACTATCTCCCTCTTTTCTCATTGTTCCCACTCAACTAACTTTGCAGGGGTGGAGCTGGGAGTGGGTGAAGAAGGCTCCCTGGTAAGCCCCTGTGGGACAAGCCCTTGTGTGAGTTCTGCTGGGTGAGAAGGCACCGCCACTCTGGGGTCTCAGTCTTGGCCAGGCTGCCAGGAGAGGTGGACTTTGACCAATGGACAGGCCAAAGGACCAGTTTTTTAAGCTGAGTTGACTCTTCCATTGTTGGGGGGTGGAGGGGCCGGGTACATGCTAGACATGGCTGCAGCTTGGGCCTTGTGAGCCAGGCTCACAACAGGCTGATTTTGTTTCATCCATTTTTCCCACTCTACCCCTACACTTCTACCCTAAGGGTTTTGCTAGTTATAGGAGCCAAGGGCTGGAAGGAGGCTTCCTAGGAGACTAGATTTGAATACCTCTGTCTCTGGAGACACATCATGGCACACTCAGAAAATGCTAACATTTTCATGGGAGGATGCCAAAAAGGCTGTGAACTGAGGGCATCAATACCTGGGCCCACTTGTCTCCTGCTTAGGGTACCAGTTAAAAGCTCTGCCATAAGGAATCCCTCATAATGGGCCTTAAAGGGGCACAGTCAGGGCTGGGCAGAGTAAACCAGCACCCTGCAAACTCTGCTCAGTGTAACCACAGTCACCACTACCATCTCACCTTGGTGAAACACCAGGCAGAGCCCCAGCACTTCTGAGTTGCTAGACCCATACCCCCTAAGGGCTTTTGTTCCCAAGACACTAGGCCCCCTTCCAAATCTCTCCTCCTTCTTCCACTGGACCCAAGCCCTGCCCTCCTTGCCTGTAAAAATCTGACCTATTCTCCTCTAAGGCCTATCTCAGGCACCCCCTTTTCCTAAAACCCACCTTTCCTGATCTCTACCCCACTTCCGCCTCTGGCACCAACTTCCCTGAGAAGCAGTCTTCACTTCCTCTGTATTTCATCAACATTTTAAGTCTCTCCCTCTCTCATGGCCATCACCACTGTCTCAAGTCCTTGTCCTTTTTCTCACTAATTGAGACTGTCTCAAGTCTAGGGACAAGGTCTGATTAATCCCTGTGTCCTTGGGGCCTAAGTCCAGGGCCTGGTCACAGCAGCGTTAAGGTGACTTGAACTAATGCCAGGAGGAGAGGGTCTACCTGAGAAAATAACTTCTCCCAGGATGGGACTCAGAGAAGCTAGGCCGTCAGTCTGCTGAAATGTGTGTGCACATAGGAGCTGAAGAGGAATGGGAGCCAACCCCAGCAAACATGGTGGGAGTCATTATTTTGGAGGAAGAAGGTCTGTCCGCCCCCAGGGTAGGATGAAATATCTGGTCTGCCTTATTGCCTCTGAAGCTCTTGAAAATTTGGTCAAGAACTTTCACCATAAAAAAAATTCAGATCCCTACTACTTAAGCTTAGGAGAGAGACCCTGGGGTGATACCCTACCTCCTTTCCCTGCTTCAAGCCATGGGAGGAGAAGATTGGCTTCTCCCCTCAGTGTAGCCAAGTTTGAGTCCAACATGGCACCTGGAATGCTAGGGAGTAACAGAGGATGAGGTGAGTGAGAAGACACTCTGGGCCTGGCACCAGGTCAGACTTGCTCCTGCTGGGACTTGGCACCACCTCACCTCACTGGCAGAGGCCATCAGCCTCACTCTGTGTGGTCCTCTAGGCCTGGCTCTGCCCTGTTCTCTCCCTTGTGCTGCCTGACATCCCCCAGCCCTTGTGTCACACTGCCACACTCACCTCCACGCACACTGCTCCCCTCACATGATGTATCCTCCATCACTTTCTATTCCACCCTGCATCCCCAAGTGCTGCCTCAGGCACCCCCTAGATCATTTCAATGTGTCTCCCACTTGCCTTACATCCCATCAGGCTACCTCTGCGCTCTCCCCTGCCATGCAGAAACTTACTTGCTGCACCACCAGTGCACTGCCCTGTGCCTGTTCTCTCTCAGTCCCTGCATCTCCTCACTCATACCACACTCCCTCTCATAGCTCCCCCATCCCCCCAGCCCCATGCCATGCTGACATCCCCCAAGCTTGGTCCAAGCCCTCTTCTTGGGGTGGAAGAGTGCTCAGGCAGGGTGGGAGGCCCTCCAGGGGAGCTGGGGAAGAGGGCTACCCTCTGGCCCAGAGTGGCATCACTAGAGAGCAGCAGAGTAGGCCTGCAGCTCTGGAGTTCTGGGGACCCTGACCCAGCAGTAACCTTGTCCCTTGATCTGAGCTCCACCTGTGACCTGCTCCCGGTTGCCCGTCATCAGTTCCCTTCCTTTTGTTCCTCATGCTCTGCCTCTCCATCCCACAGCAGCTGCCTTATCATGGACTCAGCTGGAAAGGGAAAGGATCACCTGCAGGTATCAACTGCCCTTCTGCATCTGGGGATCGAAGTTGCTTGCCCCTCAAGACCGCTTTTGGCCTTCCTTCTTGACTATTTCATCTTGTGGTGGCCTCGCCTCTCCCCTGATGAGAAAAACAGGGATGAGAACGTCCAAATCCATCTGGTCTGCTGGTTCTTGGCTCCCTGGGTCGGTGAGACGACTTGTCTTCTTCTGGGATTGAAGGAGAGGTAGCCCAGTGGCTGGAGGGAAGTAGGCTAAGGGCTGTGACCCAGCGTGAGGTGTGGAATCTGGCTCAGAGCCCCAACCCTCCCTCCACACGTCTGGTAGATAGTCAGGTCTAAAGGACAGGAAGAGGCTGAAGGATGCTTTTTGGCAATAGCTCCTAACTAAGGTGGGTGGAGGCATGGCCATTACTGATAAAAATCACAGGTGGGCCCCGAGTGGGCAGAGGAGGTGCCTCAATCAGGCCCTAACCTCCCAGGGGAAGGGTTCAGGGTCCCTGATGTCAAGTGCTTTGAAGGCTGAGAGAGGCAGAGTGGAGAGGTGGTGAGTGAAGGGCACTAGGAGAGGAGGGGGAGGGGAGAGGGGAAGGGCCAGCTGTGGAGACACTGCCTCCTGGCCCCTCCAGGGCCTGGTGGCCCTCTCGTCACAGCTTGGCACCCTTGGAAGGTTCCGAGGACTGCCGCACATCTGTCCACTCCTGCATGGTGTTCTGCAGGGCCTGGGTCTTCTCCTTGTCCACCTGAACATAGTCCACCTTCTCGTCAGAAGTGACAGATGAAGTAGATGGCTGAGGGGACAGAGTGGGAAAGAGTGGGAGAAGCTGTGAGTTGCCAGGAAGGTGGGAGGAGGAAGAGGAGACTGGGATCATCTTGAGCATTCTCAAGGGCAGACGGGTGCCTCTGCCAGTCCCTCTGACAAGCCCCAGGAGTCTATCTTCCTTTTCTGAATGTGGGCCTTAAAGCCTGATCTCCAAACTAACAACAGCCGCTGCCAGCCCTTCTTACTTCCCAGTTCCTAGGAGGACCCAGGCCCCAGCTTGGCCGTGGTGGATGGGTCTAGGCCTTTATCTCCAGCTCCACCCATCTCCTTCTAGTCACTCATCCAGGGGAAGGAATTTGCTGGGTGCCAGTATCAGCCACAGGGGACTCAGTGGGCCCTCACAGCCACCCCACAAGAGAGAGTAGCATGGAGACGGAACTCACTCCCCTGGTGTCTAGACTGGTTAGCTATATGTACTTTCTAAGCAGGTTTTCCTAGGCCTGGAAGTTCCTTTCAAAGGTCACTGTATCAAAGGCAGGGCTTTGGAACCCACCAGACAGTTCTCTTCAAGTAAGAGCCCAGGCCCAGGGGGCAGGATCCCCAAGTCTTAGATCTGTCACTGATTCACTTTGTAACCTTAAGATCAGACCTCTCTGCACTCACCTGCCCATCTCTACAGTAAAGGGGATGGGCTGACTGATGAGGGTCCACTGAGGGCACGTGTGCTCTGAGAGAAGGACTGGGACTTTAGGACCCAGATTAGAGCACTATGGCTAGAGTAGAGCCCTAAAAGCTGGGTGCTGGAGGGGAAGGGAGGGGGCCAAGTGCTGCTGAGAGTTGAAGCCCCTGGCCTCCATGACCTCTCTCCTGGGCCCCTGAGAGCTCTGACTGATCCCCCACCTCCACCCCAGGCACCTTGCGGTGGGGGCTTGGAGAGCTTGGTTGGAAGTCCAGGGCCAGGTAATCGACGCTGCCGGTGCTCTTCTTAGGGGCTGGACTGTTGGTGCCGCTGGGAATGGGAGATGCAGACACTGGGTTTTGCTATCACAAGGAGGAAAAACTGTTGGTGAGTTGAGGAGACAGACTGACCCATCCCTCAGAAAAACACAGCTCTGGGAGTAAGAGCTATTAGTTCCCTGAGCCATGTACCATCTGAGGGACTTCTCATTTTAATTCTCACAAAAATCCTGTGATGTAGGTAGATTACTGTTCATATTGTTTAAAACAAAGATAAATGTCAGTCATGAGAGAGAGCCAGGCCCCTTTGCTTTTGAAGACTGAGTCTTCCTGGGGGCAGGGCCCATATCTTCCTTACATCTAGTGACAACTCCCACTGCTCGATAAACGTGTGCTCAAGAGCGATTTATAGCAGGAGACTAAATCCCAAATAATGCAAGGCATCCCTGGGCTGGGTCAGTTAGCCAAGCTGGGAAGTGGGGAATTGAGCCCTGGGCCCCAGGGGACTCTGACAGGAGTCACGCAGTGACCCCGAAGGACTCACCATAGGGACGTAGTTCTCTTCGCTGTCTCCCGAGTCTGTGCTGGTGATGCTCTGTGTGGAGATGGGGCGGCAGTACTGGGAGGAGCTGGAGGTGAAGGTGTGGCTGTCATGGAAAGGAGACAGTCAGCGTGGGGGAGGCTTCGTGGCTGCTGCCATGTTTTTATCCTCCAGCTGGGCTCTAACTCTTACACACTCAGACCCTGGCCATCAGGGCATCACACTCTATCAGATTAAGATCTGATACAGGGTGGAGATAATTATTCCCCTTCAGAGCTGAGGAAACCAAGCCCCAAGAGACCAAAAGTCACAATCAGCTAATGATTACATCGGTATCAGAGCCAGCTGCTCTGGCCCCCAGGCCAGCAGCCCTCCCACTCAGGTCCCCTAGCAGCCCGACTCCAAGTTCCCACTCCCCCACACAGACACTCACTTGGCCCTAGACCAAGACTTGGTGATAGGTGACTTGAAGGGGAGCTCATCAATGACGGTGTTGTTTCTCAGATCAAGTGGTGTTGGCTTTGCTGGAGCAAGAACAGAAAGTCCAGTAATCAGCCAGTGATAATAATGCCACACATACACACACTTAGACATACCACACAAGCATGTTTATAAGGACCTCCCCAGTCATTCCAGTTTTACATAGGGAAACTGAGGCTCAGCAAAGTCATATAATCTTTGCCTATGTTGACAGGCCTTGAAGTCATGTCTTCAGATTCCAAGATACATATTCTCTCTGCTGTGTTTATGATAATCATAGTTTCAGAATCTAAAATGGGGACACATGATGACAACAGACTTTTCTCTCTAGATTTATGACTTTATACAAAAACAAGAGACCATATTCAAAGCGGAGATGGTCACCATGACTCCTCCCTGCTGCTGCTCCTGAAGAGGCAGTGAAGCTTCCCGAAGGTTTCACTTTCACATGCTAAGACCTGAATTCCCTGTTGACCTGATCCACAGGGGGTTTCCTCTACCTGGTTATCTTACTCCTTCCTTTAAGTCCCTGCTGCTGACAAGGCCAGCAGAATGAGATAGTGGCAGACCTGGAACTTGAACTCCAGCACTTCTTCCTGGTCTACATCACAGGGCCCAAAGTTAACTGAACACCTGCTGCATACTATCCTAGATGCACTCCTTGGAAACACACCTGGGAGTCAGGAATTACTATTCCAGTTTCACAGATGAGAAAACTGAGGCTCAGGGTATTCACATAATTTGCCCAAAGTCACACACCCCCAAACCCTAGATCCACCTGATTCTTAAGCAATGTAAATAGTTCCTGGATGACGTCCAGTCATGGGACAGGGAAAAGAGTGGACCTTACCTTTCCGGTCAGGTTTGAGGTTGCGGTTGACAGGCGGTGGCTGAATTTCACTTCCTCGGCTGGGGCCTCGGTGCATAGGAAGCGTTGTGGATGGGTAGCCAAGCGCATCAAAGTGATGGGGCCCTGGGCTCATGGGAATGTAGACACTCTGGGAATTATCACCTGCTCGCTCCATGGCCAGCAGGGTGGAGGAACCTGGGTTCATGGGCACGTAGTTGTCTTCAGAATTGGTGCTGTCTGATCGGCCCACAGCTGTTTTCCCTGGCTAGGGAGAGGGAGAGTGAAGGAAATACAGTTGTCACTAGCAAGAAGAAACAAGTAGGGGGTAAGGATTTATACACAAGGCAAGAAACATCTTGACTGTGTTAGCTATACTTTGAAGCTATAAGGGAGACCTTGGGAAGACCAAATAAAGCAAAGTGGGAAACAGGAAGAAATGAGGTCTGTGGGTCCCTTCCAGCTTTCACACCCTTTGGGGTTCACCTGTAATTTGTGATAAATCTAGATTATAAAATATCCTTGGCAGCTGGGTCCACTTGGCTTTCTGGATGCCTGACTGAGGCTGAGGGTAGCACAGGCCATGGACTGTGTAGGTCTGGTTCAGGACCTGCTTTTTACCCCAAGTCCAGACTCACCATTGGCACATCAATATCTTAGGCCCTGATCAAGGCAAGGAGTGTATAAGGAATCTTGGCCCTGAAAGATTAGGTCTGGGGCTGCCAATTGTCCTTCCCAGTCCAGCTTTCAGGGTGCCTACCATAGGCACCTAGGTGACCACCACACTGTAGTCAGAGCTGCTACAGAGCTGTGCGGTGCAGTAACCCTGGCTGTAGCCTTCCACCAACTCCTGCCCTATCTCTCCAGACATATGACTAAATTTTTCTGCCTTGGTTACCTAACTTTCACCGTCTTTTCAGTGGGCCTGAAGCCAGGCCCTGGTCTACTTGCCTGATACCTGTGGTAAGCCCCTTCCAGAGGGCAGCCAAGGATCCTATACTCAAGCCATAATTCTGACTCCTGGAATTCTGCCACCTAGCCTGACTCTGAGCACCACCCTTGCCTGTGGTCTCACAATGCAGCATCCCTCCTCCAGGTAAGACTTTGTGGGTCAGGTGCTGCCTTAGATCCACCACCTCAGAGTCTGGGTCTACTGCATTCTCAAAGCTCTCTGCTTACCCCCAGGGTTGGTAAGCCTTGGAATGCAGTCTACCTGAGTACAAACATTTCTCCCAGACTAGGATATTTGCACCTTACTTGCCCAAGAACTCAACCCAGGATTCTGAACTGAGACAAGAACCCAGGCAAGGCCCTAAGAAGGGGCTGCCATCACTCTTCTGGGCTGTGCTTTTAGTTCCATGGGGTGTGACCTTTTACCTTCCCAAGCTGAGGACCCCAGGTTAGATGGTACTCACCAGGAAAGAAGTGACTCCCTCATTCATGGACTCAGTAGACCGGCCTGCACTCTCTCCACCACGCTGGGGATACTCGTAGGTCTCACAAGAAGAAGCTATGACAGAGGGAGGAAGAGGAGCCATACATACTCATGGTTGATCTATGTGTTGACACTTCTCCAAACCCCCTCACCAGTGTTGCTCAGGTTCTTACTGATACTCCAGAAGATTCTACCCTTAACTCCAAATGATAAGGTATTATTCCTTCTAACACATCACTCTTCAGTTCAAAAATTCCTCCTGGGCTTCTAGAGCTAGCTCCAATAGCATGTGCAGACAACTCCCTGACTACTTCTGCCCTCACTTATGTGCCCCTCCTTTGACTGCTATCGCACCTACCATCTGTCCCACTCATCCCAGCTATCACCTCTATGAATACTATAGTAAAAATATTTGTACTAATTGATACATGCTGGTTTTATTTTCCCAACTAGACTTGAGCTCTGAGGGCAGGAACATGTTTTATGTATGTCTTTATTATAATCTCAGTTCCAAAGCATAGGGTGACTGCTCTCACTGTCAATGGACTGAAAGACTACAAAGAGTTCTAAACCAGGAGCCAGGACCCCAGGGTCTGAGTCTCATCTCTGGCACTGATGACTTTGCAACCCTGAGTAAGTCTCTTAACTATCACAGGTCTCATGTTGAAATGGAGACAGTGAAGCTTTGTCTCACCAAACTCTCTGCCTGGCTTAAACAACAGGAGGGATAAGAAAAGGCTTTGTAGGCCAGGTGTTGTAGCTCACACGAATAATCCCAGCAATTCGGGAGGCCAAGGTACGAGGATTGCCTGAGCCCACAGGTTCAAGACCAGCCTGAGCAACTTGGCGAGATCTCATCTCTACAATAAATATAAAAATTAGCCAAGTATGGTGGTGTGTGCCTGTAGTTCCAGCTACTTGGAAGGCTGAGGCAGAAGGATCACCTGAGCCTAGCAGGTCGAGGCTGCAGTGGCCATGAGCATGCCACTGCATTCCAGCCTGAGTGATAGAGACTCTAACTTGGGGGAAAAAGAAAAGAAAAGAAAAGAAAAGAAAAGGCTTTGCAAGCTATAAAGCAAGATGCAAAACAAAAGGAATTAATATTGTTCTATTTTTTTCATCAATCTGAGGTTATATGCAGAGCTAGTGGAAAACAAAATAATAATAGAATTTAGATACTTGAAGTAAAAGTTCAGACTTCAACCAAAGAGACTCAAGTGTGGTTTAGAACATATTCTGAAAATCTCATTTTGTTTTAATAGTCTATATAGGTTTGGCCCCCGTTTGGACTATTCTTCTAAATTTATTTTTTAAGTCTTTGGTTTGAAGTATAAATGAATAAAATACTATGATTTGTACTTTTAAACCCATAATATGTTGTACTGTGGTTAACCAATAATGTTCTAGTTCCCTTAACAGACTATCCACTTCTCTGGGGCAGTGTCTGTTACACCCTTGCCATTCTGGGATCTACTAATAGCCTCCAGTGCTAGAGGACCAACTGGTAAGGGATCTGGGTAGAAGATGCCTAAATTCACACAAGTGGCCTAGGTGGTTCTTAAGTCTCCCTTGGACATGCATGACCAAGGACTGGCCAACTACTGAGAACCCCTGTGCTACCTCCTCCTCCCTGCGGGGCTTGGTGAGGGCTTATACTGACCTCGGTGAAGTCGGCTGTTGTCCATTGCAGGGAGGGTATTGCGCCTGGGGATGGTGGCAGCGACAGATCTGCTGTTTTCACTGAGTGGAGGTCTCTGTTGAGGGCTGCCCCATCGAGGTGTTTCTGCCTGACTTGGTTTGGGGGGCCGGGGTGGGGGAGCTATGGCTGAGTCCCCAGGAGTGGCCACGGCCATGGCATTGTGGTTCTTGTCCAGAGTGAATGTCCTAGGGATCTGGTAGGCTGAGAGTGGAGTGGCCGGAACATCCATATTGTCTATCAGGAGGTCCCCAAACTCCCGGCACAGGGTGTTGCTGGGCGTCTTGAAGGTGTACACATCCTCATTATCTGTCTCAGAGCCTGTGAGGCTGCCCTTGGTGTGGCCATGTGCGGCCAGGCTCCGGGGGAGGTCATAGGCACTGTCTCTGAATTCTGTATTGTGCCGGCTTGGCTTGGGAAGGCTATAGAAGCCATGAACTTGACCACTGACCCCATTAACACAGTGTCCATTGCCCTGGGCAAGTTTTTGTACGGCTGTGTCGCTCCTCATGAGAAACGAGGCCCTAGTGCCCTGAGAGAAGCTGGCACTCCTAAAAGAGAGAAAGAAGAGAAGGAGCAGGAGGGTTAGAGAAGCCAAGGACTGCCCCCCAGGAGGCAGTCTGTGATGCTAAAAGCCCCATGCAGCTAGTTGGTGTGGAAAAAACACAGAGGTAGGCGTCAGGCAGCCCTAAGCACTTGCCATTTACCTGTGTGACTTTGAGCAAGTTTATGCATCCGCAAAATGGTGACTAAAGACATACTTTGAAGGTTTTTTTTTTTTGAGTCGAAGTCTCACTCTGTTGCCTAGGCTGGAGTGCAGTGGCACGTTCACAGCCAGCGCAGTCTCGACCTGCTGGGCTCAGGCAATCCTTCTGCTTCAGCCTTCCAAGTAGCTGGAACCACAGGCATGTGCCACCACGCCTGGCTGATTTTTAAATTTTTATTGTAGAGACGAGGTCTCACCATGTTGCTCAGGCTAGTCTCGAACCCCTGAGCTCAGGTAATCCTCTCACCTCCACTTCCCAAAGTGCTGGGATTACAGGCATGAGTCACTGCACCCAGCTTAAAAATTCTTATTTTTAATTTTTTTTTTAGTCGAAGTCACATTTTGTCACCCAGACTGGAGTGCAGTGGTGCATTAATGGCTACCACAGCCTCGACCTGCTGGGTTCAGGTGACCTGCTTCCACTTCAGCCTTCCAAGTAGCAGGAACTACAGGTGCGTGCCACCACGCCTGGCTAATTCTTTTATTTATTATAGAGACGAGGTTTTGCCATGTTGCCCGGGCTGGTCTCAAACCCGTGGGCTCAGGCAATCCTCTGGCCTCTGCTTCCCAAAGTGCTGGGATTACAGGTATAAGTCACCATGCCTGGCCAAAGGTTGTTTAGAAATTAGCCTCTAGTATGTCTAGAATATACCGGGGATGCCAAAAAAATGTATACACAGTTTAAGAGATGTTCACCATAATCAGAAACGTCTGGACACTGATGGTAACCACTTTGAACACCTCTTGTAATTGCAGAAGTCAAATATGACTTGTATTCATCTTTTGCTATCGGTATATATTGAATAGTACAATTTTAATACAGCTTTTTCCTTTTGTAAATATATATTTTTTGAGCACTCTCTGTGGATGTTTAATCAATGTCAACTTCATCCCTCCCTACATCTCCAAATGGCTGTGATTAGTCTTACCCCGTCTACCCCAAAAAAGGTATCAACAAGTCAGTTATATCATCTACTTGTTCATTGTTTTTAAATACCACAGAATACACACATTTGAATACAAAGGCTGTGAGATAGTGGAAAGAACCTTTAAGGTGATGTCAGAATAAGCTAGTCATTTTCTCTCTCTGAGTCTGTTGTGCCATTGTAAAATAAACTAGTTCAAGGGTGTTGATGTTGTGAGTTATAAAGAGGTATTCAATGTGAGCTACAGGTTTATTTTCTATCATCAATTGTTGTTAGTTGAGAGGCATTTGGAGAGGAAATATATCTTTCCAGAAATCTAGAAGTCTATAGAAAGAGTAATTTCCTATTTGGGAACTATATTCAGGATAGACAAAGTTTTGCTTATTTTTAAAAATGTAGGTTTTGGGGAATAAGGCAAGCAGTAAAAAGAGAGATTTGTGCTAGGTTCCAGTACTGCCACTAACATGCTCTGTGAGTGTCACCAAGTCTCCCTCTCTCAGGAGTGACCTAGTGTGTCTGGTTCTGAAGCTCTATAAGCCTTCGGCTCTAGAAGACTGGTTTTCTTTTTTTTGAGAGGGAGTATCACTCTGTCACCCAGGCTGGAGTTCAGTGGCACGCTCTTGGCCACCACAGCCTCAACCTGTTGGGCTCAGGTGATTCTTCTGCCTCAGCCTTCCAAGTAGCTGGAGCCACAGGTATAGCCACCACACCCGGATAAGTTATTGATGTATTGTAGAGATGAGGTCTCGCCAAGTTGTCCAGGTTGGTCTTGAACCTCTGAGCTCAGGCAATCCTCTCACCTCTACCTCTCAGAGTGCTGGCATTACAGGCGTGAGCCACCACACCCAGCACAAGACTAGTTTTCAAACTGGGGTCTATGTTCTGTGTAGGTGCTTTGGGAAATCGGAGGGTGAGGTTCTGAGCAAATGGGGGATCCAGGTCTGCTTCTTTAGCTTTTACATTATGATTCTTTATAGGATTTTACTAGGGGAAAAAAGTAAGAATCAAACCTTTATAGCAGTGATCCTCAGCCTTTTGGAGGCTATAGGCAGCTTTAAGAATCTGGTAAAGCTGGGCTCGGTGGCTCAGCCTGTAATCCCACGCCTTTGGGAGGCTGAGGTGAGTGGATTGCCTGAGCCCGCGGGTTCGAGACCCGCCTGGGCAACTTGGTGAGACCTCATCTCTACAATATATCAAAAAATCCGCCGGGCGTGGTAGCACGTACCTGTAATTCCGGTTACTCGGAAGGCTGAGGCGGAAGGATCGCCGGAGCCCAGCAGGCTGAGGTTGCAGTGGCCGGGAGTGGCCACTGCACTCCAGTCTGGGCAACAGTGAGACTCCAACTCAAAAAAAAAAAAAAGAATCTGGTAAAAAGCTCTTAAAGCATCTCACAGAAGAGATAACTCTCATATACATATATATGGGGGAGAATATACATAACTCTGA
>CAUYQG010021023.1:0-22740 GCA_963574415.1 Tarsius wallacei
CAAAATGAAGTAAGAAAAAAGAAAAGGATGGAAAAAGGAAGATGTGGGATGAGAGGAAGTTGGAGAGATAGAGAAGAAGAAGAGGGAAAACAGACAGGCATACCAACTAACAAATGAAAGGAGACACAGAGACAGAAAAGACACACACACACAAAAAAACAGGTAACCATATAAACACACAAACTGACCAAAAAAAAAAAAAAACCCTATTGATGTACTCTCCCTTAAAAATACCCGTACACAAACAGGAAGTCTCAAAAAACCAGCAATAAAATAACAGAAACAAAGCAAGTATGAAAAGGTAATCAAAAACAGAAAGAGAGAAGGGATAAAAAACAAAAAAGAGCAAAACAAACAAACAAAAGCTCATTCTGAGGTCATTCCTGTAAGTCCAACTTTCTTTCAGCTCTGATCTCCAGCCCCTCCCCTCTACTTTCAGTGCAAGCTGATAGCGTTGCTCTCAGCATGGGTCAGACGCCCCACAGACTACTGTGGGAGGAGGGTGGATCAGATATGGATTCACCCAGCTTGCTGCCTATCAAGTCTCCAACTCAAATCTGATGTGTCTGTGAAAATTGTACATTTTGAAAGAAATTTTATGGGATGTAAATTATATCTCAATTATTTAAAAACATTTAAACTCCCAATTTGGAGAAAAATAGTACCTACAAAAGAGCAAGAGCCAAATTGGCCTTGAACTTCTAATCAGTAACATGACATATTTGAGGAAAATAGATCAGTATTTTCAAACTTCTGGAGAAAAAAATAATTTGAACAAAATTTCTATACCCATCTAAACTAGAATTCAACTATGACAATATTAAAATACGTTTGTGTGTATAAGGAGTCAGAGATTTTCAACCCATAACCATTTCTACAAGGAATAAAACACCACTCTGGCCAAATAAAAAGCAAATTCAAAAGAGAGAAAGATAGTAAACTCAGAAAAAAGTCACGAACAATATAAGGAGCACTTTATATGTTTACATGCAAATATGTCATGAAGCTTCACAAAACTTAAAAATAAAAACATTAAGAAAGAAAAGATATAATGGGGAGCATGAAAGATCATATTTTGAAACTGAATGTTACATTATTTCACTAAAACATAGGTAGTAGCAGAAATGAATATATTAAGGAAGAGGGAGTTACATTAATTAATTCTAGACATGGAGATATATACATATATTTAAATAGTAAGTACTAGCTATTTCTCTATGGTGTGATACAGTGATTCATAGCAGGCTGATCTTTCCTCTGAAAATTAGAAAAGTTGCATTACGTTTTTTAAAAGTCTTTTTGATACATCAGAATCTTAGGATAGCCAGAATTTTAGGGGCCAAGATCTAGCAGGTTGGAAAACTTCTGCTGTTAGACTGAGAATCATTAGTTTCCAAGTGACAAGGAATTAAAAATTCGAGGTTAAGACCAACCAAGGTGGAGGGGACCTGGTAAACACCTCAGGGTTCAACTAAAATTCCTAAGGTATTAAGCCTTAGGAATTAGGAGTAACAGGGAATAGAACAGACCTTACAAATATTGAAGCCGGACTTAAATCAGCTTCATCCATCATTTAATTGAAGGAATTTTCTCCTACTTTTCCTGCCTGCCAAAATAAAGGAAACCATTTCTGAGTAGGATAACATTATTCTGAACTTTGACAATTTTTAACCCTGAAAATTTTTAAAATATACAATGTTCAGCAATAATAAAATATTATTAATTAGGAAAAAAACAAAAGAAAACATAAGCAGTAGAAATGTATGCATGGGAAGTGGGCACAGTGACTTACACCTATAATTTCAGGGGTTCAAGACCAGTCTTGGCAGCTTGGTAATTATAGTCTCAGAAGGATAGTAGAGAAAAATATGATACACAATATATATTTGAAGAAATAATGAACAAGAATTTTCTAAAATTAATGAAAGATATCAACCCATGGATTCAAGAAGTATGGAAAACCTCAAGAAGAGTACATAGAAAATCACACCTTGGTATTTCACAGAAAATATTTAAAAATCAAAGACAAAGAGAAATATTAGGAGCACTAGGAACAAAAGGTGATTATCTTCAAAGAAGAAAAAATTGCAGAAAAAAGAAGCTAATTTAGATAAACAGACCCAGTAGGATATACACAGATATATAGAAAGAGATTTATAATGAACCATTAACTCAAGTAGTCATGGAGACTGAGAAGACTCACAATCTACTGTCTGTATGTTGGAAGCCCTGGAAGCCTGATGGCATACTTCCAATCCAAACCCAAAGACCTGAGGACTGGAAGAGCCAACGGTGTAAGTCCTAGCTCTCAAACCGTAAGACCCACGAACCAGGAATACTGATAACTAAGATGGAGAGGTCCCAGCTTAAGCAGACAGAGTGAATTCACCCTTCCTCTGCCTTTAATCTATTCATACTCTCAATGTATAGGATGATGCCCGCCCACATTGGTAAGAATAATTTTTACTCAGACTATTGATTGAAATGTTAACCTCTGCCAGAGACAGCCTCATAAACACACCCAGATACCAGCTATCTGGGCATCCTTTAGTCCAATCAAATTAATATATAAAATTAACCGTCACAGGGATAATTCAGAAAAAAACAGAATAATATATTTAAAATTTAATTTAAAAAAGTCTACATTAGCATTTACATTTAGAAATATCTATCAAAAAATAAATGTTAAATACAGTCATTCACACATAAAATTGAGAGAATTCATACACAGTAAATCCACAATAAAAGACATGTTAAAAATGACTTATCAGCCAGGTGTGGTGGCTCAAGCCTATAATCCTACCACTTTGGGAAGCCAAGACGAGAGGATTGCCTGAACCCAGGGGTTTGAGACCAGCCTTGGCAACTTGGTGAGACCTTGTCTCTACAACAAATTAAGAAAAATTAACCAGGTGTGGTGGTGCATGCCTGTAGTTCCAGCTACTTGGAAGGCTGAGGCAGAAGGATCACCTGAGACCAGTGGGTCGAGGCTGTGGAGGCTATGAGCATGCCACTGCACTCCAGCCTAGGCAACAGAGTGAGATTCTGACTCAAAAAAAGTTTTTTGTGTGCAAAAGGTATATAATGTAAGTGTGAAGCATAAAAATAAGGGAAAACATAAAGATCAATTGAAAAATCAAAGGATAAATATGCAGAAAATTATTATGAATATTGATCACACAAAATGGTAGTATTTGATTTAGGGAATTAAATGCTTAGAAATAAAATCCATGGCTGGAAAACAAAAATGGAGATTAAATAGATTTAGACTTAGATTTAGACTGTTCTAAGTTTTATCAGTTGGGATGTGTCAAGTGTACCAATATATACTAGACATTAATAATCAAGATTAATACTTCCAACTCTAGATAACCACTAAAAATTTTTTAAATGTAACTATCTAATAGAAGAAGGAAATAGAATGAAAAATAAGAAAACTCTATTAATCTACATGAAAAGAATAAAAGAATGGAAAAGAAAGTGAATATAAAACATGTGAGATGAAACTAAAGTGATAGGTTTAAGTCCAAACATATCGGGTACCACATTACATTTTAAAAAATATAAATAGCCCAAAGATTTTCAGACTGCAAATAAAACAAACTTCAAATATGCTCTGCATACCAAGAAAATGCCTTAAATTTAAGGATACAGAAAATATTGAAGCAAAAGGATGATAAAATGTAAGCCCATGCATACATCAACCAAAAAAAAGGTGATATAGTTACACTAATATTAAAGTAGACTTTAAAGCAAGGAACTTTGCTAGGAAAAAAAGAGGAACAAATCATCCTAAGAGCGCCAATTAATCAGGAAGGTATAAAACTTTTAAATGCCCATGCAAGTAATAATATAACTCTAGAAAATTTTTTAAATGGTAGACAGTAGTAAAGGAAAAAAATAGAGAAATCCATTGTCAGACTGGGATATTTTCACATACTTTTCTGAATAACTGCTAACAAACCAAACAGAAACAACTCCATAAGGATATAAAATATTTAAACCATATAATTAATCTAGTCAACTCATATGGAACACTGCATACAACAAGTGCTTTCTACATATAATTTCTAGGTACCGATGAAACATATCCCCAAATTGGACATATGCGGGGCATTGAAGTTAGTTTCTACAAATTTAAAACACTGAAGTCACACAATTAGGGAAGGAAGCCATAACAAAGAAATAATGACAAGTCAGAAAACAAGTAAATATGTTACCAATTAAGCAATGCATTTTTAAATAACCTATGGGTCAAGTAGAGAGTGTCAATAAAAAATTTAAAAATATTTTAACTGAATAAGAATGAAAAGAACAAAGGTCATAATAAATGACAGATAAGAATTAGACATTTATGCTTTTAAATGAATATAATTGAAAAAGCTTTCCATTCTCAGGATCTGTTGATTTGTACAAGGCAACTACTTTTATTGAAAGGAGAGATATTCAGCCTCAAACGTATCTAGACTTTTTACTCTTACTCTCATGGTGAAGGAGAGGGTTGAAGAGAGGCAAGAGAGTACTATTATTTGAGAAGCGTGCTTTGTTTTGTTTTTTAACCTGGGGAGGATTTTTGTTGTTTTATGCTTTTCCTCTCAGTGAGTATTCTCATTTTTACCATTAAGACAATTGGGAACATACAACCCGCAGCAGTCTTTTTGCTTGTTTTGATTTGTCAGCTTTGTTGCTTGTCTTGTGGGAGTTAGCGTTCCTTACTAACACAGAAGCATCTAGCACTTAACTTTTCTTCTAGTTTGTTGAAACAATGGATACAACAGCACCACTCCAGTCTAAGCAGCTGGCCTAACTTCCACCCGACACTTCCCAGGAACAAACACCCAATTCAGGATCCACATTTTGCCATTTTCATAGGCCTCATGGCATTTTAGAAGAAAAAAAAAAAATTCTAACTTTATTCCTCTCAGGCTTTTTCATTCTGGTCTTGGCATCGTAACAGTGAGTCTCAACAAGAGACGTAGACGGGATTCTTTCTGAGGGTCAGTGTCAGGCAGGACACAGGACTCTCCCAGGTACTTGCCAGCAAAGACCTGTTCTGCTGATCAGGACAAAGTTGTTCCTTATCCTGTACTTCACCTCTACACTGTTCAATGTACGCAAATGTTCAAACTCAAAAATAAGATTCTTCCCTCATAGCTTTTTCTGTGAACACTTATGTCCCTCTGGTGGTTTGTCTTGCCGGTGGGAGACAAGGGGTTGAGTTTGACCCAATGGAGAAGTACAGAAGGCAGAAAGGTTTCTAAAAGCAGCAAAAAACACACCCCAAAACTGTGTTCAAAATAGTTTTTAGTCATAAACCACATTGAAAATCTGAAAAATATTATTCTCCTTAGTTGTGGGGGGAAATGTATACACACAAGTACCAACGTTGTTGTCAAGATATTCGCAGAATATGTGATGCCCATATATGGACATGGATTTCAGGACCTCTGGATTTAACACTCAAAAAAAAAAGGATACAATTATGAAAATTAAAACTATCATGAGAAGGTAAATAGAAATGCATGTTTATTAAAATATACCAACCTGCTCAAAGGCTCAGGTTCAGCACTCAACGCATTCATGCCATGCGTGTTCTTCCTCCGCTTAAGAACTGTCACCAACAGTGCCTTTAACTTTTCCAGGTAGCATACCCACTGAAGCAAGAAATGCAAAGAGAAATGGGGGTGGGGGTGGGGAAAAAAAGAAAAAGAAATCTCAGCATATTTGAGATCATGCACTTGATAAAACTGTTTTCTTAGCCAGACACAGTGTGAAATTCTTTTCATGGTTTTTAGTCTAAGAAATTTGATCAGATCACCATTCAGCATGTCTCCCAAAGCTACTCAGTTCCTCTGAGTGCTTCCCTGGAAATATTTCCTCTCATCCAAGTTCTTTTCCACTGATGGAACAAGAAGATTAACAGGATTAGGTGTCTCTCATTTTTATTTGCCTTTTTTATTTGGCAAGACTCAATTAGTTCACAGATGGGAAAAACTTTGTGTTAGATTTTTAAAAAAATAAGTTTTATTTTATTGGTCTACTTTTAATAGAGTCAGGTTTTTCCTTACCTACTCCTATGCCTTTGTAAAAGTCTACATAATTTAGTAATATAAAAGATTATTTCTTAAATTTTGTTCACCTGTAAACTTGACTGGATGCTCGAGAAAACACCATCTGTTTATTAGCATGTACTTTCATTCTATAAAATGGTAAAGAAGGGACTGCAGTATTATGTAGTCTGAAATTTTTTTTTTTTTTTTCTTGGTTGGAGTCTCACTCTGTCACTCAGGCTGGAGTGCAGCGGTATAATCATGGCTCACAGGCTTGACCTCTTGGTTTCAGGGGATCCTTCTGCCTCAGCCTTTCAAGTAGCTGAGATTACAAGCAAGGACCACCATGCCTAGCTAGTGTGCATGTGTGCGCGTGTGTGTGTGTGTGTGTGTGTGTGTGTGTGTGTGTGTGTGTGTGTACATGATATCTCGCTGTTTTGTCAGGCTGGTCTCAAACTCCTGGCCTCAAGTCATCCTCCTGCCTTGGCCTTCTAGGCATGAACCACCAAACCTGGTGAAAGATGCATATTTAATTACGAAAATATAATTTCCACTGATTCTGAAAGAGGAGTGAGAACAAAACAAAATGATATTTTAAGTACCTATTAAATCTCAAGAAATACATGAGAAAATGTCCTTTCTCCCCTCTCATTTTATTTTCATGTCAATTCTGATAGAGGAAGTTGTAATCCAATGGTCTCTATCTGTTCTAGCCTGCTAGGAAACTAGTTATTGATGGCAACATTGCTAAGGTAGAACTGTCTGGTAGACGCCATCCTAGAACTGGGAGAACCCAGTGTGCTTCTTTCCCAAGGCCTCCCAGTTTGCAGCCGAAAGGCATCTTGGGAAATTCACATCCAGCCTTGTTTAGCTGACCACTTGATTTAACTACACATTGCATGCCTATATCAAAACATTCCATGAACCCCATAAAAATATGTAAGCTATCAGAGGATGGACCCTTGACTGCCGAGCCCTCTGTGAGAATGGATCTCCTTACTCAGGATTCTGGCTCTTGAGTTGTAAAACCCTTCAGCTGTAAACCCCAGTGCATTACCCTTTCGTCTTCACTGCACCACACCTTCCTAGACACTCCCCCAACTTTCATCCATTCCTTGTATTTATCTTCTAAGTGGGATTTTGTTTAATGAAAGAGGAACAAGAGGCAAAAATTGAGACTGTCACATGCAAACCTGGACCACTGGTTGTCTTGGAGCCACACTGCTTGTCCCACTACTACCAAAAAATAAATGTGTTTCTAATCGACTTAATCAACTTCTGAGTTTTTTAATTCAATTGTCATTTTTTTAACTCTCAAAGTTCAATTTAATTATTTTGTAAATCTGCTTATAATTTTTTATTAGTCTCCTGTTCCTGAAACATCTTTTCTACTCCATATTTTACTTATTTTAAAGCGGTTAACTATGTATGTACTTTACAATATACTGCCCTAGCTGATTTCATGTGGTTGAGTGCAGTTTCTACTAGCCTTACTTATGGTAGCCCCTTTGAATCGTGTATTGCATAATTTAGAATAATAAATTTATAGATAAATGATTTTAATCAGTGATAACCATTGGACCCTTAGGAGGTTGAGGGTGTATTCTTCCCAAGAGTCCTGCTTGCTTATATTGGATACCCTAGAGATCATTTAAATTAATGTTCGGTTTGGGGTTTCTAAGCCATACAATTATGGTAAATTTAAATTCCGCACACAAAAATAAAATAATTTAATGAATATATATATATATATATATATATATTTTTTTTTTTTTTTTTTTTTTTTACTTGATGCCAAGATTAAGGCAGCCAAGTTTCACTATTGTGTCTCTTTTCCAGGGATTAGTTCTTTTCTTCCTAGCCCACATTTTCCTAAGTACATAGTTCATTTTTAGGTGGGGAAATCCAAGTTCTTATTTTTATTTTCTACAGGGTCAAGGCGTTATCGTCTATCTTTGTGTAGTCAAAAAGGTCTACCACTCAGTTTTCAATTCTGCATTAATTTTTGGCCCCTGGGAATATTTCTTATCAAATTTGTATATTCACATACTTGTTTAAACACATACTTAGTGAACTCAACTATATACTTTAAAATATGTATGTAATAAAATATGTATCTATTATTTCCAGCTTTTCTGTATAGAGTATTTAAAACATTTTATTTTTACCATATTGTCAGAAGCAGAACTCTGAAATGTAATATTTGTCATATGACCAGTTTTTTATGTTCTAGACATTTTCTTTACTCTTACAGATCTTGTACTTGGGAAATCACCAAGATTTAGAAGAGAAAAACTTTTGAGTTAAAAATAAAGATCCTTCTCAGTTGTCATGAGAAGCTATGGTTCCTAATCTTTAGTAAAACCCTTGGGGAATAGGAAGATGACAGACATTGTATTAGTTAATAATTCACTGCCTTTGAGAAGAGAATCAGACATCTTCCTGAGGAAACTAAAGTCCTCAAATTATGAATTGGTCATAATGCAGGATATATGCAAACTTTTATGAACTCTTAATGCAATTGCTTTGTTCCATTCTCTTTTTTTCTGATGGTTGTTCTTTTTGTTTTGATTACCACTCTACTCAGAAAACTTTCTACACCTGAATGAACCTGCACTACTACCAATATCCTATCTTACTCAATGACATATCTATTTTAAGAAATGAGATTCCTGGTGGGGCTCGGTGGCTCAGCCTGTAATCCCACGCTTTGGGAGGCCAAGGTGAGTGGATTGCCTGAGTCCGCGGGTTCGAGACCCGCCTGGGCAACTTGGCGAGACCTCATCTCTACAATAAATCAAAATTAGCTGGGCGTGGTAGTGCGCGCCTGTAGTCCCAGCTACTTGGAAGGCTGAGGCGGAAGGATTGCCGGAGCCCAGCAGGTTGAGGCTGCGGTGGCCGGGAGCGGCCACTGCACTCCAGTCTGGGTGACGGAGTGAGACTCCAACTCAAAAAAAAAAAAAAAAAAAAAGAAATGAGATTCCTTCTAGCCTTGTTCAAAATTTTGGTCTATATGCTTCCTCCTCTTCACAAGTTTCATCCACTGACTTCCTATCTCCTTAATTGTGTAGGATGTGTTAATCAGCACTGGGTCACTTATTTCTAGGCTGAAATTGAAAGGGAGTTGGTCATTTTTCCATTATCCTTAATTCCAAGAATGGTAAGACACATTGGGCTATACTTGCAATGTTATCTATAGTGCAGGCTCCAAGAATAGAGATATAGCAAAAGTTATTTCCAGACTTATTACACCTAACACAATGTAATACTACTATGACATGCGTATAAATTGGTTTGTTGAAAGCTTTTTACTTTCTGTGTCTATCTCTAATATATTCTGAAAAGATGGCATTCCATTCATTCTTCAATAGCTTCTATTAGACTTTTATCTGATTGCTGCAAATTGTGTAGTTTGGTTCTCCACAAAAAAATTAGCTCTGTTGCGGGTTAGATAGACCATGTAAGTTTAAAAGGTCAAAGAACTGAGACCATGTGCTGAAATGTACCATGCACCTTGGCAATGGGAGTGTAAGCATTGAGACAAACTACATCCCGCTTGCCAAGGAATGGAATGAAATCTGTCAAGAAGATTCCACCCACTTGCATCAGACAGCGCAGCAGAGCCTCCCAAAGGCTGACAAAGATAAGGGTGGGCAATCCATTTTTACTTCTACTAAGTAAGAATGTGAGAGAAAAGCTAATACTTTTGAACATAGACAAATGTTTATTCTAAAATCCAGATTTCTCAAAGACAAAACATTGTAAAGCATTTCCCAGGAGCATCCCACTTTAACTTAACTTTGGAGCGCCCCTCAAGCCAAAAAAAGAAACTGCAGAGTATATTCTAAGAAATCCACCAGCCTGAAAGATAGATCTCCATTAACTTTGCTGTTAAGTATGTCTTCTAGGAAGGTAAATTTATATTCAGTGTCTATCAGGCAGTTTCTTGTAAGCCCATGTAAACCATTCCCAAAACAGTCCATGCCAGCATATGTGTCTACAGGCTCTCAGATACAAGTGACCTAAGATTAACTGAGGATAAATTCTAAGATAGTAAAGGAAGAAATTTTAAAAACAAAGACAGCAGAAAGGAAAGACAAGGAATTTTTGGACCTATCTGGGATACCCATTAGGGTTGAGTGCTTTTTGATCTGCCTCAATGTCCCAAGTGTAAATTTCCCCTCCCCTCTTTTCCAATAGCAGATTGTGACAAGCTTTTATTCAGTTTTAAACTGCAAACACAGACAGAAATTTTCTAACACCTAGTCTGACTTGTTGATTACTACGCCAACAAATCCTTAAAAGGTTAATAAGGTGCTATGTAAAACAAAATTTGGTAGTATCCATCCAAGATCTTTTGAAATGTAAGTTTATTATAAGTTTCTCCAAACCTGAAGGAGAACCTCAACCAGGCTGGTAGATTCTACAGTGGGTACATTTAGGAGGAACAGTTCACGTGAAAAATCAGCTTGTTGAATTTGGTGATGCATGTCTAAAAACTAGATCTTCGAAAAAATAATCAACCACTTACAAATATTTTATGGGTTGTTAAGGTCTACTATAATACAATATCAATTTAAATATTTCAAGCAGAATAAAACTACCTTGAAAATATTATATTCTTCTTCAGGAAACATAATCATATGGGCATATAGAACCAGGGTTTACTTTGTCTTTGAAAAGGTCAATCATCTTTTACTCCAAGGTTATTGAACTGTTAGTTCATTTGCTAAATCAACCAAATTTTACACTTGAGAGTAACAATATTTGTGTTTCACTGAAATGGCTCCACTCTCAAAATCAATGACTTAATCATCTCATCAGTTTCTATCCTTCAAATCTCATGTATAAATGTACTCATAAGAATAACTTACCAGCTGGGCTTGGTGGCTCAGCCTGTAATCCCGTGCTTTAGGAGGCCGAGGTTAGTGAATTGCCTGAGCCCACGGGTTCGAGACCCGCCTGGGCAACTTGACTGAGACCTCATCTCTACAATAAAAAAAAATAAAAAAAAAATTAGCTGGGCGTGGTAGCGCACGCCTGTAGTTCCAGCTACTTGGAAGGCTGAGGCGGAAGGATTGCCAGAGCCCAGCAGGTCGAGGCTGCAGTGGCCAGGAGCGGCCACTGCACTCCAGTCTGGGTGACAGACTGAGACTCCAACTCAAAAAATAATAATAATAATAACTTACCAACTTCATGAAGACCTTGAATCCATTGGCCTCTCTATTATTTCCTCTCTTCTTTTCTTCTTTATTATACTTCTCTTCTCTTCTTCTTCAGGCTGAAATTCATGGTTCACCATTATGATCAATTCCATATAAACACATTCACCCTCTCCTAGTTCCTCCATCACACTCACATGGAAATTTAAAAGCAGCCAGTAATCTAATGAACGTCTGATTTATTTATGTCAACATTTGTACAGCTGAGTACTGCTGAATAAAATCGCACAAAAAGTGACTCAATGCCAGCCAAGATGCATTTCTAAATAGTATCAGTAAAATCACCCCTCTCTCTGTTTCTCTCTTTCTTTCTCTCTCCTGTGATACATCTTTGGTATTTAGATAAGCATACTTTTTTTTCTAATGGCTACATTCATAACCCGCTCCAACAATTATTTATCCATGATAAACTGAATTCTACTCCTTGGAAAGATTGTCTTATTTTCTCACTTCTCAGCCTCTGCCCTTCTTCATTTCTGTGTGCACATTACCAAAGTACTTCATTGAGACAATCCCCAGACAGTGTCTGATTTTGCTGTTTCTTGCACTTTGACCCATATCTAGTCCTTCACTCTTGTAAAAATAGAGGAAGTAGTTTCCTTTTCCTGGCCAATGGGGAATCTATCTATCTGTCTTTCTAGGACTTTCCTGTAGTGATCCCTTCTCTCTCCTAAATTCTCAATCTCTCTCTTGTTCTAGCTATTTCTTTTCACACAGGCAAGCTCTAGTATTTGCCATCAAGTGAAAGAAAAAAAAAAAAAAGAAATCCTCCTTGATTTTTCATTGTTCTCCAAATACTATCATATTTTTCTTCTTTTCTTAAAGGCCATATTTTTAAGCATTGCCTGTTCATTATCTCTGTTCTTCCATTTCTACTTACTGCCTTACTCACTTTAATCTGGATTTTCTTTTATCGTTTCAATGAAGCTGATTGTTCCAAGGTCAACAATCACCCAAATGTTGCCAAATTCAATAGGCATTCCTGATTTTACTACATTCAAGTAGCAACAGAAAGAATCGACTAAAATTCTTTGTTTCCTGAAATGCTTTTCTATTAAGGCTTTCCTTATTATGAACTGAATGTTTGTGTCCCCCAAAAATTTATATGTTGAAGCCCTAATACCCAGGATGGATGTATATATAGATGGGCCTTCAAAGTAAGTAATTAAGGTTAAATAAGGTCATAGGGGTGGGACGTGATGAAATTTTAGTGTCCTTATAAGAAAAAATACCAAAGCACTTTCTTGTTCTCCCTTACTCTTCTCTCTCTCTCTCTCTCTCTCTCTCTCTCTCTCTCTCTCTCTCTCTCTGTCTCCTCCATATCTTCAGAGGAAAGGTCATAGGAGGTCGAAGCAAGCCATCTACAAGCTGGAAAGAGCTGCTTCACCAGAAAACAAACATGCTAGCACCTTTATCTTTGACTTCCCTAGCCTCCAGAACCGTGAGAACATAAATTTATGTTGTTTAAGCCACCCAGTAGGGGATATTTTGTTATGAAAACCCTAACAGAGCAAGACACAATCTTCTTCAGATTTTTCTTTCAACTCTTTCATTACTCCTTCACAATTCTAGCTGGTATCTTATAGTGTAAATATATGAATTTTTTACAACAAAATCTTTCTTATCTTTCTTTATATCCTCTATCAAATCAATCTCAAACTTTCTTATCATTGTCATCATTTTAACTATTATCTGAATGCTGTTGACTCTCACAATTCTATTTATAGTTTATATTTATCCAAAATTTCCAGATATTTATATCCAAGTAATTATCAGCAAAGCAAAGAAAATTTGAAAGATTTCACTGGCTTCTAAAGCTTCTGCCCAGAAGAGACACACACTCTTATTTCCACACCCGTTATATTCATCAAGGCAAATCACCTGGCCAGGTTTGACTTTAATGAACTGGTGATATTCCTGTCTATCATGTACCTGAATGAACAAAACTTGTGTGATCCACTGCCAATGATGGCCACAACCCCAACATTTATTTCCTCTCCGTACAGCGGAGGTGTCTTCTACACCTCATCTACTTGCACCACCATTTTCTCAGTTGCTAAAAGAATATTGGCACACTTGATTCTTACCTTTCCCTCATATTCTGCACACAATTGTTGGTAATCTTATCCATGTTTCCTTCTGCAAATATCAAAGCATTTCTTTCCACACCCATGTCAACCATACAATCCAGATCACTGCTGTCTCTTACCTAAACTAATGCCACACATTACAGCTGAATTACTCATCTTTTTCTCTTTCTTTCTCTTGACCTGCATTTTCTACTTTGCCCTTCTAAAATTCATTTGCCATGTTTCAAGTAGAAGGATATACTGGAAGTGAATTTGTAAAAGTCAATCATGATACACTTCCAGTATATCATTCTACTTGAAACATGCAACAGCCACTCACATAACTTCTTTCCAACATGTCTTGAACCAGTTTGAGACCACAGTTAGGCTGATTTCACACTTGCTTTGTCATCTCCCTGGGATGCTCATTCCCAGCTATTCACATGGCTGTATCTTTCATAGTCTTACATAACGGCTTAAACATTACTCTCTCAGGCTGGAGTTTCTTCATAACCTTATTTCAGCAGTGACTCACACACGTGCCACCTCCACTTTATTTCCACTGCAGAACACTGTTCCTAAGGTGTAGGTAAATTTGCAACTGGGAACTCATTTACAGCTACTTATCTGTTACTTGTCGCCCCCTATTTGGCCTCTATCTTTCTTATTCTACAGTATATCCCTGACACTTAGCACAATGCCTTAGTAAATGACAAACACTAAGCATAGGAAGCTCAAGACATTGTTTACTTGAGTAAAAAGCAGAGTTTAATATACTTTTCTGCCTCTCTTACTATTTTGCTCACAGTATATATTCAGTGAGTAAAATAGAATTTGTCTTTAATATGTATGCAATAAATATTTGTTGAATCAATGATTGACTGAATAAGGTATAATTCAAATAGCAGGTTATTTATAATTTTTATTGACCTTATTTTAACCTTTGGTTTTGTGACCAGGGATCAGTTATGGATCATGCAGTGTGTTTTTAACCTAGGCCCTGGTTACTAACATGTGAAAGGCATGTGTTCCTCAACTCCCTGCTGGGAGTTTAAACTGGAAGAAGATCTTACTGAGAGATTGAAATTTTCAGTTGTAGAAGACAGGATAATACTCTGATTTCTTTCTTTTATATGTAATTCTTGATCTGATGCTACTTTTGAATGTGTATGAACTGCCTATGCTTCAAAGAAAATAAGACTGTTATATTTTATCATATTGACTATGCCTTTATTATTTAAAATTAGAAGGATAGGACATAAATTATCCTGCTATCTAATTTATTACAAATAAAAATAGTTAAACATTAAATATTCTATGGGTAAAATTATTGGTAGTAGATATTGGTATCTGTAGGACACCCAAAATAGCAACCAACTTTATACTTCTTTGTGTCACAAAGTCTGGTGGAGAATGAAACACAGTAAATGCTTACTAGATGTCGAATGAACATATGATTCACTCATACTTCTTGCTCCTAACAATGCATATCAGAATGACCACGGGTTGTCATGGGACCAAGAGTGATAATGAAATGGTGCCTACGACTTGCCACTCAACAAGATATAGAACCTAGAGTCCTACTATGTTTACAAAAGGCTAAGGGGAGAAATGGGGAATTGAGTTTCCTCTCTTAACAACCTTGGGCATTTGGGATAGAGAAGTTATCAAAAATCCATAATGCTTAGAGGGAAGTTCAGACAAATATCGCTGCAAACTAGTTCTGTCCCTTCTTGCTGCAGGGCTGTCATCTGTAAAACTCCTTTGCTGATAGGATTAATCCTATAGGAAGAGTCATTCTGAAGACAAAATTGCCAGCTTCATCCCCTGAGGATTTGAGATTTCACTAGAGCATACTCACTCTGTCTCCTATATTTCTAGCTGTGGTCTCAAACTGGTTTCTCACTTTCATAAACTCTATTCTTGGTTGAGATCTTAAAAAGTAAAAACTTTGAAAGAATAAGAAGTGCTGACTTTAATAATATTGTATTATTATTATTACATATATCAATTGTGACAAACATATTAATATAAGATGCTAACAATAGAAGAAACAGGTATGGAGTACATGGGAACTAACTGTACTATTTTGCAAATCTTGTAAATCTAAAACTATTCCAAAATGTAAAAATTACTTAAAAAGAAAAAATAATGATAAAATGTAAACACTTAAAAAATTCACATGTAACATACAACTAGATTTTTAAAAATATGGGAATACTGAGGGCAAACTTAAGCAGAGTTTTGGATCACAAAGCTTTAATGTTTTCTTGCCAAATATAGTAGAAGTAATTCTGAGTCCAGTGATTTTGCCATAGATTACATTATTTCAAAGAAATCCACTTTTGGTCTGTAAACAGACAGCCCTCTCAGAGAATTTCCAGAAGCACTGAAACAGAGGCAAAAGGAAGAAGGCAGTAAAATGTCATGAGACGCAGTACAGAAAAGCAATGTTATTGCAACCATAATCATTCGCTAACATCTTGAACTTGTAACAGCCTACCTTAAACACACGCTTCATCACCATCATGGCATGTTCAATATCCTTGCACACTTGGAAGCATAAAACACTAATTTTCATGACCCTGTAATTACAGAGAGCCAAGAAACAGAGAAGACTGGTGAGGTGGTAACTTCAAAGCCATTCAGAAAAACCATGGCTTTTAAGGTGGTGTGATATCAGGCTAAGAAGTTATGCTAAGTATGGGACATTGATCTTTTCGGGTATTGTGTGTGTCCATTAGGAAAAAAATCTCTTCCTGAATTTTAGTCCTTTCTTCATAAACACACAATACACATAATAATTTGAGACAGATTTTTAAAAGTGGAATGTATTCTTTTAGGTCACTCTATTATCCAACATAGGAAAATGTTTATAGGAGGCAGTGCTTTATATACTTTCCAACAATTTTTTTGTTTGTTTGTAGGAAAATTCACATCATTTTTTTTAGCGCATGGTGCATCTTATTCAGTCAATCAGCCATTGTTTCAGGAAATATTTCTCTGTGTGTGTGTGTGTGTGTGTGTGTGTGTGTGTGTGTGTTACATTTGGGGTTAATAATGGTTAAAAGAAATAGGACACAGCTCTCTACTTATACATTTTTACATTTTATCATTAAATGGATAGTTATAACATAATAGTAAAAAATAAATTTGTAACTGTGATAATTGCTACAAATGAAAATTATGTGGTTCTATGTTAATGACTAAAAGGTAGAGATAGTAAGAATTTTGGTTTAGATATGGATGAAGTAGAGAATATTATGATAGTCAAGAATAGCCTCAATGCATGCAAGATAGCAAGAATAATGGGAAACTGCCACTTCATTTAGAATCTGAAGTCTAAAACTGGGTAAAACAGTTCCTTTTGTCTTCCAAACTCTCTTTAAAAAAAAAAACGTAGACCTTTGCCCTCTCCATGGTTACCTTCTTACCACGATGCTGAGAAATCAGTACCTGGTTATTACGAAGGCTGAAACTGCAATTTATCAAAATAATGTGAAATCTAAAATGAATTTTAAAAGACCTAATAAAATGTTTCCATGAAATCCAGACTCATTTTTAAGTAGGGACTAGAAGCATGTCCTAAATTTAGTGTCTCTCTTGCTTGTCCCAGTTTAGTCCTCTCCAGTGAAAATCATAAAAGAGCAGACAGAGAAATAAAAATATAAAACATCATTCTAATAACTTCACCTATGGAAGACAATTTCTCTGTTTTATCAGTGGGGTGATCATGTGATAACAGAATCCCTTTTCGTTTTTCTTCATTGACGTCAGCAATGAAGATACACATTTCTAAATGACATTTGCAAATGTCCATCCTACAAATACAAGCCACATACAATATATGGAAAAAAATTACCTTACCTAAAATCACTTTCACATTTTGACACATTTCAGTATCTGGATTTATGACATCGTCTAAATTCCCATAGTAATCGTGGGATAATGAATCCCTTTGGGGTGGGAGCCATAGGCTCTAAAATTGATTATTTGTTTTTAAAAGGAAAAAAATATAGTGGACACAGGCACAATATTAGTGACTAGGCTAATTCACTTCTTGCTTTTTTTCCTTATTAAAATGTTCTATGATTATATCTATGGTAAAAAACAAACAAACAAAAAAGTATAGTTTTTTTACCAGAAAGTAAAGCACAAAATATAGTGTCACACTTGTATCCCTACCATGGAATTTTAGTCATGAGGAAAATAAGTATAAGCTTTGTATTAACATTCATTCACGTGTTTTCTAAAGCTAAAATGCATTCATTTTACATTGAAATGAACATCATAAGCATAATACATTTCCTCCAACCATTTACACATAGCAGAGATTTGTATGGAACAAAGCAAGCAAATAAGACACCATCCTAGCTTTTGGAAAGCTCACGGTCTTGATAGCAAACTTGTAAGTGACTGCTTTATTTATTTTTAGAAAAGATTTAAATTTTATCTGGATCATTTTTCCAAATGCATATGGTCATTCTAGAAGAGTATAACATTTTATGCCGTTTGCAAATAACACAGATAAATATTCTTCCAAATCGAATCCTGCTAAACTCCAGAGCTGGATAGAAGAGTGAGCCTCCTTCAGGGTATATGTGATAATACAAGCGCTCAGTGGTATTAATTATGTGCAAAGCACATTGATTAATTCATTTGAACTTAACCACAAACTCATAATATATGGTACTTTTGCAATTCCCATTTTACAGATGGAAGAACTGAAGTCTAGAAACATTTATGACTTGCATGGTCACAAAGCTGGGTGCTGTCAAGTTTAGACGGAATACAGACCTCTCAACTCCTAGAAGAGGCATCTCGAGGAAATTGTGAGAATGTATTCCAGGCTGTTACAGAGCCCACTGCAAGCAAGTAGCTTGTGCCAATAATTTGTGTCTGTATTTATTTATTTTTCAGGTCCGTTCTAACCAACAAAAGCATCCCAAAAATTTCAGAGGAAAAAATAAATGCTTTCCTTACTTCTACTTCCCTGTAGCACTTATTTTGATCATGCACGTAGTACTATAAAGTTATACTTTTGGAAATTAGCTCAGGACTCCAAATATCTCTGAGAAACAACACTGGTTTGAACGATGCTTTAATTGTAAACTTCCCTAAATATAAAGAACAATACTATTTACATCTTACAAACAAAATTTGTCAGAAAACATAAGCACTATTTCAAAAGAGTGATTTAAAGAGATGTAACTGTACTAAGATTTAATATGACTATGGTCAAGATAAATATATTTCACACCAAAGTCTACACATAATCAGCCCAGTCATGACTATGTTTTTCTTTCTATTTCTTCATTCATTGCAAACTCTTTATCACACTATCTCTGACTGCTGCATCTAAGGTTGATCTGATTTCTGCTTTTGTTTTATAACAGCCAAGGGCTGTGCTGCATTGCAGGCAATCAGCTTCCAGGACATCCTTAGGGAATTTCTTTCTGGCCCTGTTTGCAGTCACCCTATACATCCCATAATAGAGCTCTACCATCTAACCTGTGCACATTTCCAGCTCGGCAAAAACAGAATTACATGAGGGATAGCTTCAAAGTTATACTCATTCAGTGTTACAAATGGTTCTCAGCTGACATTGATGAAACTCCTCACATGTCTGATGGGACATTGGCGACAAAGATAAATCTCATAGGCATGTGTGCGTGCAGGTGTTTGTGTGAATTGAGAAAAAGTGAGTCAGTTTGAAACTTTAATGCATAGGTCACCCCTAGATGAGCATTTATTTTTACTGTTATCAACATTTAATTCTTTTCCATTTCAATAATGATAGTGGTCCATAGTATTTGATTAAGTAATTGCCAATCACCATAATGTTATAGCAACACGTTTATTTATTAAATGAGATCTTATATAGAACCCTTTAAAGTATGTGTCATGTTAGGTTAGGGTTATTTCTCTGAGGTCTTACAGAGTTCTCATATAGATGTATTGTCATTTTAAATGTATTGTAAAAGTTGATTCATTTATCTGTCTTTCTCATAGATTATTAACTCTAAAGGACAAAACAAAAGAACAAATAAATAAGTGAATGAATGAAAGAGGGAAAAAATCTTTCAGTTTCATTCCATTTATGCTGGAGCTTAAATGAAAGTACAATACATTTGTTATCATTGGTAGTATTATCATTGTTATTCTTCTCCCTTACTCAACATCTAGTCAATTACCATGACCTAGTTTTCTAAATTAAATCAATTTTGACCTTTTCCCTCACTATGCTACTGAAATCTATGCCTTCTTCACTTGGACCCTGACCCCACTCCTTTCCCTTTGAAGCTCAAATTTCATAAAGACACCAGCAAGGTGCCAAAAAAAGTATACACATTTTAAGCAATGTTATCGATATATTAGTTTTTGAAGGTAAATTAAATTACAGTAACAATGTGCAATGTGACATTCACTCAACAGAGCTTCCACCATGCTCATTGACTATCGTGTGGTGATGTTAGCATTCATTTAATTAAAGCCATCTTTTGAGCAAATGCCATACTTAAAATATGTACACACGTATGGGCACCCCCTGTGTGTGTGTGTGTGTGTGTGTGCGCGTGTGTGTTCTCACTCATAAGTGAACCTTGAACAACTATCATAATACTATAAGAAAGGGATTGGCAGTAGTGGAAAATTGCGGGGGATGGGGGAAGGTTGGAACTGGCAGTAGTGGGAAACTCCCAAAGGAGGGGGTGTACCCTTCATCAGCAAGGGTGCCTGCATAATGAACATTTGTATATCTAACACTGAATTGTAGCCCACATCTTTAAAATAAAAAATAAAATAAAACACAAATCCGGCCTTGCCATGCTTCTCCACAGATTCTATCAATTGCTCCCAGAAGGTCCGCATGGCCCCACCTACAGATCCAACCTCATCTACTCTCTCCACTCTCATGATGTAAACTCTTAGAGCAATGTCCTCCTATTCCATGGGCTGTGGCCCTTGACCCCATGCCTCTGCCCTTATGCTCTCCTCCTCTATGTCTTAACCTTCTAGGTGGAATTCAGGCTTCCTTCTGCAGAACACGCACCCCGGCCACTGAATGATCCTTCAGATGAGGGTGCCCCTCATCCCATCATACCTGGGGCCTTAGTCTCCATTTTACATGCTTCCATTTGCTGTAGAGATTTCTATGGAGAGTTCCATTTCCCTGATGAAACTATAAGCCTTGTGAGCACAAATATTTCTTATTCATTTTTTATTTCCCCCGCTTGACAAGGTGCCTGACTTGCAGGAAACAGAAAAGAATGAAGGTTGACCTCAGCTGAATTTTCTGGGACAAGTTGTCCTATCCTGGTTCAACCAGATTAAAAATCCATTCCTCCAGAACAACGCTTTCCAGCATTCAATCTTGTAACAAAATGTAATGCTTTCTTAAAAGCAAAAAAGAAAAAAGAAAGCCAAAAAACAAAAATAATCTTTCTCATTTTGGATTTGCTTAGTTGTACTAAACAACAAATTGAAAGAAGGGCATTTCAGCTACCTTCCATTTCATGAAGGGGCTCACTGAATTTTCCTGGAAGCTGTACAGGTAATAATTTCCTAACCAAAGCTGACTATATAATTGAGCTGACTATATCCTTTACCTCAGCAGGAAAAAAAAATCAATTAAATCACATTTTTAATTTTTTTTCACTGTGGGCATTTCGCTTTCTACATGTGTTTAAAATTAAGCATATATTTATTACTTCATGGCTCAACTTATTAATAATAAAAAAGGCAAAAGATCCAAAAACAGAAAATTGGTAGCCAGCTCAGACTTCTTCCATTTTCAGTGAGCAAAATCAATACCCAAGCAAGAAGAAAAATTCATGTGTCTTCTTGCTTTTGAGGACATGCTACTTCGTCCTAAATTTTGCCTTAGTTACAAAGAATTGAAATGAAATAAGAATTACATGGCACTTTGATCATAACTGCAATTGGCCAGCACTTATCCAAAAGCAGACATTCCCCACGGGTGTGGAAGAAAGTAAAATTCAAACCCTGTAGCATTTGCTTCTCCGATACAATAGGTATATATTGTATAAAAACAGTTGGCATCAGAAACAGTATCATCACACTAGCACATACATCTTTAAATCTATCTTAAGATATTGAATTAAAAGGAGTCATCAAGTATCAAAAGAAAAAAAAGGTGGCGGCTCTAAAATATAAAACAAGGAGACAACATGAAGAGTCATTTATTAAATGTGACCTAGACACGAAGAAGGACACCATAATCATCACTGAGTGATGACTGCAGTCATGCTTTTGTGACAAGTCATTGAGACCTGAAATGAAAAACTGAATTATTACTAAATAAAAGGAATTGGTTTCATTGTTGAATTGATTCACATATTTTTTAAAATTTGGCTATATTTGGAGTTATATTTGAAGGTCGAAGAATAAAACCAAAGTATGTTGCCTATTGCAAGGATCTCCCTTGGAGCTGGGGAGTAGATATCTTCTGTGTTTAGGAGTTGAGCTCTTTCTCAGGCATAGAGGAGAGTAGTCATCCCAAGGAAGTACAGAAATCCAGACAGCATACCTGGAACAAAAGGGCAAAGGAGCGTCTCAAGTACTGCCATCTCCCACAGCAAGCGCACTGCAGTGGACATCCCTTATCCAGCCCAGCCCTCACCCTCAGAATTTGCCTGTGAAAGCTTTTGTCTTTTCCCTGGACTGTCTGGAGTACCCCACTGGCCAACACACTCTCTCTCGCTTCTCTCTCCTCTCTTTGCCTCTTAGCACTATTACTACTGCTTCATTTTGCTCTCGCCAATCAAATTCATTCATAGTTGTATGTTCCCTAACTCTGAAAATGAACTATTATCATTTCCTGGAGGAAGAGATCAAAGGGTAGGGAAGAAAACATACATCTAATCTCTAAACACAGTCTGGTCAGAGCAGTGTTGTTGGTTCCTCTCTTCCATTGTGGAAATAACCCAAAGAGAAAGGAAGGAATCAGATCCCCAAATTGTCTCCTTTGGACTGACATCCCACAATGCACTGTTCTCTTATATAGTACATAATGCAGTGAGGCATGGAATAACAAGACCTCATCAACCACCAACTCGCCTAAGTGGTTGCTCATACATTCTTGTTTTCTTCAATTTATTTTATGCTTATTGACATTTTTTTTTATTGTGATAATGAGGGGTACATTTAAGGGTTAGGTACACAAATATGTCTCATTCAGGCACCCTTGTTTGTAAGAAGTGTCCCCCCATCCCCAGACAGGTATTTACTGCCATTAATTACTTCCCCTATCCCTCCCACCCCCCCATCGTTTCCCACCACTGTCAGTCATTTTCTTGTGGTAATACGTTGGGTGATCAAGGTCTACTATATGAGTGAGAACATGTGATACTCAGTTTTTTGTTTCTGTGAGAGGTCACT
>CAUYQG010021026.1:0-18944 GCA_963574415.1 Tarsius wallacei
CCATCAAAAGAGGACTGGATCAAAAAAATGTACATATATACAATGAAATATTATAAAAGCCATAAAAAAGAACAAAATCATGAATTCTGCAGCAACCTGGATGGAATTAGAGTTTATAATACTGAATGATCTCTCACAGAAACAAAGATCTGAGCATCACATGTTCTCACTCATAAGTGGACCTTGAACAACTATCATAATACTATAAGAAAAGGATTGACAGTGGTGGGAAACTATGGGGTGGGGGACAGGGAGGGGAAGGGAGGGGAAGGGGGCACACCTCATCAACAAGGGTACCTGCACAGTGAATATTTGTATACCTAACCCTTAACTGTACCCCACAACTTTAAAATAAAAAATATGTATTAAAAAATAAAAATAAAAAATAAAAAAATGAAGATACCTGCATTACCACATACTAAATTCCCATATATGTCCTTTTGTATCTATGATCTATTTGTTAAAGTTTAGACCCATACCATGATGCTTTGTTACTTTAGCTTTTGATGGTGTGTTTTGAGTGTTTGGAGTAGGTCAACACTGCTGATTTTTTTTTTTCTTAGTTTTTGTAGTGTTTTTTTCTCTTTGCTTTTCCACATGAATTTTAGAGTCAAGTGCCATTTTCTAAAAACAGAACATGAAATTTTTGTTAGATTAATTTTGATGGAATTAAGTGCATTTAAATTAATTAGGGGGAGAGATGTGATATTTTAATGATACCAAGTCTTTCTATCTAGAAATATGAAGTGTGTTTCAAATGTTTTTTCAGGGTTTGTGCTTTCTTCATCTAGGTTTTGTATAAATCTTCTTACATTTGTTCCAAAATATTTTATAATTAGTATCTATTGTATATGGATCCCCCCTCTTAATTGTGAACATATGGGAAGGCAACAACAGTAGTATATAACATCTTGTATTGGGGTGCCTTTAAATTCACCCCCATAGAAAATTAACTGTACGTTTTTTTAAAAATTGCACAGCATTTTTTATTTTGGTGCTCAGTTCTGTGACTCATGTTAGCATTGCCATAATCAGGATATGGAACAGTCCCATTACTCCATGAAAACTCCCTTATGCTGTCCCTTTATGGGTGCCTCTCCCCCTCCATAACCTCTTAGAAACCACCTGTCTGTTTTCTATCCCCACAGTTGTGTTGTTTTGAAAATGTCAAGTAAAACGGGATCATACAGTATGTAACCTTTTGAAATGGGCTTCTTCTCACTCAGCATAATGCCTCTGAGATTGGTTCAGGCTGTTGCATATATCAATAATTTGTTCCTTTTTGTTGCTGAGAAGTATTCTACTTTATGGCGGAACCACAGTTGGCATCCACACCCCCACTGAAGGACATTTGAATTGCTTCCAGTGTTTGGCAATTATGAGTAGAGCTGCTGTAGACATTCCTGTACACGTTTTATGTGAACATAACTTCTTAATTTCTCTGGTATAGTTACCCAGAGGTGACATTGCTGGATCATATGATAACAAATGAAGTGAATTTTTTCTAGAAAATTGGTTTTATTACAGGTTTATCATTGAACAGTATAATATTCCTACCACATAAAAGGGAACCCAAACCTCTAGTCTGTTGGTGTTTTTTATATCACTTAGTGCTGTTCTCGGCCCACTAAAAGCTTTATTTTTATTTTTGTGAGCATTCACTTGCCTTTTGATGAGAATGTGATGTATCATGCCAGAATTAGGCACTGTGAGACTACCACACCTTGGTTCTATTCTGGAAATCACCATTATCATAAAGAGAGATAATAATATAATCTCAGTTTCCCTGACTTGTTTCTCTTTTTTTATTGTGTTGCAAGTTTGGGAGAGAAAGGTCATTCCTTGTATTTGCCTTAATCCAACTTCAGAATATACTGAATTGGTCAAGGAGATCACAACTTTGACAAAAACAGATTTGTGAGTGCCCAGCTCCTGTGACCCGAGTCCACCCCTGAGCCCATGCCTTAGCCACACTGCATATGGCACCCCTTATCAGTGGTTGGGCCCATTTCTGTTGTCATCAGAGAATCTTTATGGCTCTAACCTTTTTAGAACTGGTGCTGTCTGAGACTCTGTGTACCAATCCTCTATTCTTCCTGCTCCCTCCTCAGATACCTGTATTTCTGCCTGTTTCTCCTCATTGATCATCTGTCATCTTCTCTTTTCCCTGACAGGAATATAATTTATTAAACCTCTTCCATATCTAATCCCAACTTAGTATTTGATTCACATATGACAGAATCACAGCCATGTATTTCTGTATGAGAGACAGAGTTAGGGGATGCAAATGTGAGCCCAGAAACAAATCTTCCTGCAGGGACGTAGGGCTGAAATCAGCTGCAGAGACACTCAGAGCCCAGCCAGCACTGGGGCCCACTAGGGAACAGGTACAGAGAGTGGCTGGGATGAGATACTCTGTTTGAATCAGTACTGTGCAGTTCTGTGCCAACTCTCACTGCATGCAAATAAAGGACAAAATGACTTTCTCTGCTTGCAGATGAGATGTCACCAGTGACTGTAGACTTTTTCTTCACCAGGTTACTACACGACTCAATTATCTTCTTGTCAAACAATCATCTTGAGGATTCTCATTTTCCCTTAACTGAAACATTTTTTGACCAAAGTTTCTCTGCTTCTTGTGGAATTTTTGGT
Organism: Tarsius wallacei; assembly: GCA_963574415.1. Classification (NCBI taxonomy): domain Eukaryota; kingdom Metazoa; phylum Chordata; class Mammalia; order Primates; family Tarsiidae; genus Tarsius; species Tarsius wallacei. The sequence goes on from CAUYQG010021026.1 coordinate 2,653, forward strand.
ATTTCCATGTGGATTCCTTAGAGTTCTGCCAGAGACACAAACAGGCAGAGAAGAAGGGTTCCCATGTGCATGTGTGTCCAAGAATTGAATGAGAAGAACCTCTGCCCATGTGTCACAGGCTCAAAAGTCCACTGGACAAGAGGCCAAGAAGGGAACCCAACCAGCAAGCTGGAAACAGATGGACAAGCCCTACTTTTTTTTTCCTGGTGAGGAGGAGCCTGTGGAAGCCTGGCATGCTTCTAGGGGATGAACCATACTCACATGTGCTTGCTGACTCCCAAAAAGTGACAGCATAGCAAAATCATCTGAGCTGCTGATGAGGGGCTGCCTCTTCCTTCCAGGCCATGAGAGTCTTCCCTTCCTGCAAATATGTGAATGTCAGGGACCCCAGGGTTTTCAAGGGCCTCCCTCAGCCGGTCTGTCCTCAACCTTAGCCAAGGGTATGATGCTGGTGGTCTCTGCAGTGTCTCAAGCAGCAGTGACGATGACAGCCCAGAGACCCCACACTTTTCAGACCTCCCCTATTGTCAGAAACAGTTCAAAGGGCACAGCCTGGTTTTAGGATATGACACAGATCTCACCTCTAAGGAAGATGCTGGGAAGTCACATTGCATGGCCTGGTGTGGGATGCAGGATCTGAGACATTGTTCCATTCACCTGAGTTCTCCTAGCCCATGTGAATCTTGTGCTCACTCCAGGGGTACTTGTGAGACTCACCCCACGTGCAACTTATAGTTGATGTATGGGGTTATTGAAATCATACCAGGAAGCAAGTGTGTCTCCTAATGGGGACTTTTAAAGTGTTCGCTTCTGTTCCTGAGACTTGAGAACTAAAATAATGAGTCATTTTCCCCACAGAGACCACCTGCACAGGTAAGGAAGGGGCACGACCCCTAGAGAGAGGCCTACATGAGAAAGGGGTGGGGCAGATGTCAATAGAAGACTCTGGTCCACAGGGACCTGGCCCATCATGCTCACTTTCTCAGGTCCCCGGGGTCCTAGAATAGCACCTGCCTCTGCTCCTGGGGAGACATCACCTCCAGGGTCCCCAGGGCTCTTGCAGTCTCCTGAATGTGCCTCTGAGTGTGAGACTGACTGTGCTGCTGGTCTCTTGTGACCCTCCCCACAGGGTGGGTGGCTCAGTGTTGGCTGCATTGATAGGGCCATATCTGATCCTCCAGGGAAGCTTGGATCCTCCTTAGGGTTGTCTGCAGGTTTCAAATACTGGGAAAGCAGGCAAACCAGTGTGCGCATGATCCCATTCCCAGGTGTAAAGTGTTTGCTGTTCTTCTCTTTGACAAGAGCACAGACTCAGGTCAACAGTCAGTGCGGGGGGCACTGCCCATGTCCTAGACACTGAAAGGAAGGGCACATTTCTGTTGACACCATCTGCGGTTTCTGCGTGTGCTACTAGATGAGCAGGTGTTGAGTATCCCCTGAGTCCCATGACCTGTAGGCTCAGGGCTTCTCTGATCACGTTTAATCAGAGGACCCTAAAAGAAAGAAGAGTCTCCCCCCAAGCTCCTTTGGACTCACTGTGAGTGTGGACTGTGTCAAAGCATCTGGAATTCCAGAGAAAGGGGTTTCTGGGATTCCACAAAATCTTAGCTTGTGTCTTCCTGTACAGCATGTTGGGTTTAGTGAGGACAATTCACTGTTTCAGAAGATGGTATGAGAAGCACCAAAGGAGCCTTCTAAACCAGCGCACAGCCTTTCATACTGAACTATGACAGGAAGATGCTCTGTGAGCCCAGACAAAAGAATTCCTACAGGGCAAGGACTGGTCTGTAGGCGGCGCTCAGGACTCACCAAGATAGGCTTCAGCCCAGGAACTGGTGCACAGAGGCTGGAAAGGGGGTTCTTATCAAAATGTTATTTCTTCTTATCAAAATAAGAAAATAGTCTACCAATTTGAAAATAAATGTTGAGGTTTGTATAAATATATATTGGGCACATATACCTAACTCAATAAGAAAAATAGAACTGTACTTAATGAAGAATTTGTAAGATTCCTAGATGCCTCAATTGTGAGAGGCTGGAGGACAGGGATGGCTTTATTGATACTAATGGTGTAAAACTGTAGTGGAAGACACCAGGGATTGTACATTCTGATATCAGAACTAGAAAATGTTACTGGGACTGGGCATGTGACAGGGAAGAGGAGGCTTATAGATTGTGCAATTGCATAAATTCAAGATGATCAGAAATCAGTATGTACAGATTATCAATGATGGGTATGAACTGAAAGCACGTAAAAATGGTGCAAAATTCTTCTGTGTAGAGTTTAAATAAGATGCACACTAGCAGGCTCAGTGGCTCACACCTGTAATCTCAGCACTTTTGGAGGCAGAGGCAAGAGGACTGCCTGAACCCAGGGGTTCGAGACCAGCCTGGGCAACTTGGCGAGACCTCATCTCCACAATAAATCAAAAAATTAGCTGGGCATGCTGGCACACTACTGTAGTTCCAGATAATTGAAAGGCTGAAGTGGAAGAAATGCCTAAGCCCAGCAGGTCAAGCTGTGGTGGCTGTAAGTGTACCACTGCACTCTAGCCTGGGCGATAGAGTGAGACTCCAACTCCAACCAACCAACCAACCAACCAACCAACCAACCAACTAACCAACCAAAACTCACACCTCACACTTCGTCTAAACTAAAAGTCCTGGGCATGTTTGGGGAATTTGTAAGTTTATCAGGCATCACCTTCAATTTCTATTGTCACTAGGATCAGAAACACAGACCTGTATCCTGCATCATGACTACGATGCTAGAAGCAGCAGTATTTGTTTATTTATTTAATTATAAAGATGTGGGGTACAATTCAGGGTCAAGTTTACAAACCTGATTATGCAGGTACCCTTGTTGATGAGATATGCCTCTCCCTCCCCTAGCAGTTTCCCTCAACTGCCAATCTCACCCTCCTCCCCTGACAGTTTCCCACTACTGCCAACCCCTTTCTTATAATATTATAATTGTTCAAGGTCTGCTTATGAGTGAGAACATATGGTACTCTGTTCTTTGCTTCTGTGATAGATCACTGAATATGACTGACTACAAATCCATCCACGTTGCTGTGAAGTCCATATGTTTTTCTTTCTTTATGGCTGCATAATATTCCATTGTGTATATGTAACACATTTAAAAAATCCAGTCCAGTTTCAATGGGCAACATGGTTGGTTCCATGTTTTTCCTATTGTGAATAGAACTGCAACAAACATGTGTGCAGCTATCTTTTTTTTTTTTGAGTCGGAGTCTCACTCCGTCGCCCAGACTGGAGTGCAGTGGCTGCTTCTGGCCACCGCAGCCTCGACCTGCTGGGCTCCGGCGATCCTTCTGCCTCAGCCTTCCGAATAGCCGGAACTACAGGCATGCGCTACCACGCCCGGCTAATTTTTTTTTTATTTATTGTAGAGATGAGGTTTCGCCTGCCCAGGCGTGTCACGAACCTGCTATCTTTTTTGTAGAATGATTTGAGTTCCTCTGGGTACATTCCCAATAGGGGAATGGCTGGGTCATGTGGAAGGTCGATTTCTAGCTCTTTCAGAAATTTCCACATTGTCTTCCAGAGAGGTTGCACTAGTTTACATTCCCAGAAAAAAAGGTAGCAATATACCTTTTTTTTCTGCATTCTCGCCAACATCTGTTGTTTGTTTCATTAATGATGACCATTCTTACTGGGGTAAGGTAAGGTATCTCAATGTGGTTTTGATTTGCACTTCTCGGATGATTAGTGAGGCTGAGCACTTTTTCATGTGTCTGTTGGCTGCCCATATATCTTCTTTTGAGAAGTGTCTATTCATGTCTTTTGCCCACTTTTTAATGGGGCTGTTTGTTTTTTTCCTTTCGGCGCATTTGAGTTCCTTGCAGATCCTAGATGTTAGGCCTTTGTCAGATATACAGTTGGCAAGTACTTTTTCCCATTCTGTGGGCTGTCTCCCTGCTCTCTTGATGGTTTCTTTTGCTTTGCAGAAGCTTGTTAATTTGATGAGGTCCCACTTGTCTATCTTATTTCTTAAGGCATTGGCCTTTAGGGTTCTGAATAGGAATTGGCTGCCAGTTCCAATTTCCATAAGGGTGTCTCCTGCATTTTCTAAGATTCTTATAGTTTGAGGTTTTATGTTTAGGTCTTTGATCCATTTTGAGTTAATTTTTGTGTATGGTGATAAGTAGGGGTCCTGTTTCAATCTTCTGGTCAGCCAGTTTCCCCAATACCATTTACTGAATAGGTTCTCCTCTCCCCAGGGGTTGTTTTTGGAGGCTTTGTCAAAGATGAGTTAGTTGAGCAATTGAGGCTTTCCATTAGTCTATGTGCCTGTTCTTGTTCCAATACCAGGCTGTTTTGATTACTGTAGCCTTATAGTAAAATTTGAAGTCTGATGCCTCCTGCATTGTTTCTTTTGTAAGGATTGTTTTGGCTATTCATGGTCATTTATGTTTCCATATGAATTTCTGTACTGTCATGTCCAGGTCTGAGAAGAATGATGTTGGTAACTTAATGGGTAGATTGAATCTGTAGATTGCCTTTGGTAGGATGAACATTTTAACAATGTTGATTCTTCCTATGTACGAATGTGGAATATTTTCCCACTTGTTTGTGTCTTCTTGAATTTCTTTGAGCAGCGTTTTATAGTTTTAATTGTAAAAGTCTTTCACATCTCTGGTTAGGAAGATGCCAAGGTATTTCATTTTTTTGTGGCTATTGTGAATGGGATTGTGCTTTTTATTTGGGTTTCTGTTTGTTTATTACTGGTGGCTAGAAAAGCGATATCTGCCTGGGGAAGGGGGGAGCACACCTCATCATTAAGGGTACTTGCACAGTGAATATTTGTATACATAGCCCTAAATTGTACCCCACGATTTTAAAATAAAAATTAAAAGAGGAAAAATAAAAAAATTATATTAGTAAAAATATACATTATAGACTGGGTTTGGTGGCTCACACTTGTAATCCCAGCATTTTGGGGAGTGTAGGTGGGCAGATTGCTTTAGTCCAGGACTTTAAGACAGGCCTGGGTAACATAGCAAAACCTCATCTCTAAAAAAAATAAGATAAAATAAAATAGCTGAATGTGGTGGTGCATGCCTACAGTCTTAGTTACTTAGAATACTGAGGTGTAAGGACCACCTGAGCCCAGGAGGTTTAGGCTGCCATGAACTGTGATCACCATGATTCTGGGTCACAGTGAGATCCTGATTCATAAATAAATAAATAAATAAATAAATAAATAAATAAGATCACAAAAGAAAGATTTCAAATTGATATTTAAGTAGTACACCTTAAATAACTGATTGAAGGGGGATTAAACTATATCCCAAACTACCAGAGGAAATAGAAACTGTATAGAAATTGGCTCACACACATGCGGAAGCTATGATGTCCAAGATCTGCAGTGTGGGTCTCAGTCTGTGGACATGGAAAGGTCAGCGATGCAGTTCTAACTCAGATGCTGGCAACCTGAGGACCCAGGACAGTCAGTGACATAGTTTCAATCCAGAGGCTGGTGGCCTGGAGACCCAGGAGAGACAATGGTGTAGTTTTTTGTCAGTTCGTTGGCAAGCAAAGACCCAAGAGAGCCCAAGATGTAGCTCCAGTCACAAAGTTTGCAGACAGTGACAAAGGAAAATGAATAATATAGTACCACACAGAAGGCTGGCAGTCTGGAACTCAGAAAAGGCAAGTTTGTAGATCCAGTCAGAAGGCTGACAGGAAGAAACCAAGAAGAGACATGAAGTTTCAATCCAAAGTCTGACAGCCTGGAGACCCAGGAGAGACCATGACATATGTAGTCCCTGTCATATCACTATCAGGTAGAGGAATTAGGAAAGACAAAGTTGTAGATTTCGTCAGAAGGCTAAAATAAGAAGGCAGAAAATAAGAAAAATGAATAACGTAGCTCCAGTCAGAAGATAGGAAGCCTGTTGACCCAGGATATCTTAAGGTCTAGACTACTTCTGAAGGAAATCTTTTAGAAACTATTCTTGTTGACAGAAACTTGTGTTTTTTAATGCATCTATTGATTGGGTGAGGCCCACAGACATATAAAAAAGACAATCTGCTGTGCTCATATTTTACAAATGTAAATGTTAATATCATCCAAAAACATGGTCCAAGTCGATACACACAATAGTCATCACTAAGGCCCCTTTAGATCAGCTCCATGTCCCCTTATACAACTCACTCCTATATCTTTTGAACATGACTGTATGATCTGGAGCTACAAGATGCTCTAGGTCATTCCTAGTCCTGGAAGTGGTAATTTCTTTATAAACTCTGGAATATTTGTCTGAAGAATGGAATTTATAATAAAATTACGTTACTACAAAGGAAAAAATAGTATATGCTATTTAATAAACAAATAGATGCCCATTATGGTATTGACATCAAAATTATGAATTAGAATAAAATATATGCAAAGAAAAATGGAGCCAAATACTCTATAACCAGAAACTGACTCAAGCATGAAGGGCATCTGCAGGGTTCCCAGGTGAGAAGAGGCAAATGGAAGGTCCACGCACCTCCCACCTCTAAACTTGTACTGTGTTTCGTTTAGATTTGTATGATAAAGAAAATCACATATCCAGGCCTAGGTCAGTGTTGGGGTGTTTCCCATGGCCTAGACATAAGGAAGAAGGGCAGATTAGGGGACCGATCCCATGAAAATTAACATCAGTGTGTATGTGTTTGTGTGATTTGATTGCATGGGCCTTGAGCCACATGGGTCTGTCATTAACCAGAGGATCATAAAGAAGAAAAAAGTTTCCCACAAATTTGCCAAAAGTTTCTGGAGTTGCCATGTGTCTTGACTGTATCAGTGCATCTGGCATCTCCAGAGAAGGGATTCCCTGGTGGTTTCACAAAGTCCTTGCTTGGGATCTCCTTGCAGAATTCACTGGGTTTAGTAAGGACAATTCACTATTTCATGTAATAATTTCAAGAGAGTATGATGTCACTGTAGGAACCTTCTGAACCAGGGGCCCACCTATATGGGCTCCAGCCCTTAGCAGGTGTGCAATATGTTGGGGGAGAGGTTTCCTCTCAGAAACTGGGTTTTACTTGTGTCAAAACAAAAATACTATAAATGTTAAGATAAGAATTTAGCAAGATGTATTCATGTGCCTTTCAGGATTGTATTGTATGTGGAACAATGACCTAACCCGAAGCATCAATGAGAAGCACATAAAAAAACCAAAAACAAACGCAAACAAAGAAACTATGGCTTTCAGATATCTAAATAGGAGATGGAGAACAGGGGGAACTTTATTAATTCAATGCATTCAAATATTGGAAGACACACTGATCATGGGAGTTAACAAGCAGAGGCCAAATCCAGAGAATGTTGAGGTTGCTTGATTCCTGCTTAATATTTCTCTCTCTCAGAAAACAGTACCTGTTTCTGCAGCATTACTGTGTTTCCCTTTTAATATTTAACATTTTAAATTAAACAGCTGTAATAACTGTGTCATTATGCATCCATTTTGAACATTTGATCATAATAGCTTTTTTCTTTCTATTTGGCATAAACCCCCTATTGTTTTATCAATAACCAGAAATTTTGGGTTTGATGGTCGATATTGCCTTATTGTTTGATTTTATGTATTTTTCTTCCTGTGTATGAACACATTCTATCATTTCTAGGCTTTAATTGTGAGCATTTGTGTAAAGCTACTCAGGGTTGCATTTGAAACTCCTTGCAGTGGCTGCTCATGTTGAAACTTCTCCCTGCTATGAGCACAAGAAAGTTCAGATTCCTCCTGCGATACTCTGCTTTACTTTCCTGCTTGGCTTTGTACTTTCCCCTTGGTTTGTCCTGGAGACAATCAGCTTCAACTCTCCCAGCTGTACTCCGTTTTTATAATTGACAGTTTTTAATGTGGTAGAAGGGAGAGCTAAGGGCCATTTTCTGATCTTCTCATTGAGCCAAATCCCCAGGCAGGCATTATGACCCTTGGTCTCAGTAAGCTCTCTTGTGAGTCCCTGTTCATCCTGAAGATAAGATGTGGGTCTATGTATTTCTGTTCCTTCTTCTGGGATGGAGTGACTTTAGTTTTTCTCAATTCTTCTCACTAACAGCTCCAGTGTTGCTCCATCCATGTCCTCTTCCTCCACATTTGCTGCTCTTCTCTGAAGATTCGGGCTGTTGTTCCATACGACAGAGAGGATTTGTGGTTCTGAGAAAGGAAAAAAAAGCAACTTGGGTGTAGACCTCCCTTTGTCTCTCATTTTCTATGGGGCAGCACCAGTGGGCCTAGGATATTGGTTTTGGTGTCTTTCCCTGCAGATTAATTCTTCAGTTCTGTATTGGTGGTAGGGAACATGTATCTGGATGCACTTCAGAAAATTGAGTTCTCCCTGTCTTCCCGTTACAGTCGTCTGTGAGAGGGAGTGCGTCGCCAAGTTTCAACAACCCAAGCTAGAAGACTTCAATGGGAATAGGAATTTCGTAACTTTGTGGCCACTGCAAAGTTCAAACTATGACACCATTACAACTCTAGACTTTAGCCATCCAATATATATTTCTATCTTTATCTTGTCCTACCCTGCATGTCATCTGGTGACCTCAAGATAAGCTAAAAAGCTGATACTCTGGTCCTGTTTCTCTCTGCAAGTGCTTGTCTCTCTATACATAATTTTAGGTTTGTTTGGGATCACATGCCCTCAATTAACTGAAGTGTTAAATAAAACATATGAACCTGCAGCTTGTCCAGTTTTGTTGGTTTTGGTGAAGATAATAATGATTTTGTCATTGCAATTGTTTATGTAAGAAGAAGAAAAGGTGTTTTATGAACTGCCTGATTCTCCAAGATGAGTAACAGTTTTAATTATGAAATCAATGAATTGGAAACAACCCAAGTGTTAGCCAGCAGCTTAGTTGACAGGAAAATGTTTGTCATTCATTCACTGGAATATGACCCATGAATGTAATACAGAATGCTTGATACACATTACAGCATGGCCGTATGTACAGATATTTTTGTCCAGTAAAATAAAACAAAGAAACAAAAGCGTAGACTTTATGATTTCACTTTTAAGCATTCTAGAAAATGTATACTGATCTAAAGTAACATAAAGCAGATCAGCAGATGTGTGGTGAGAGGGTGGGAGAAAGGAAGGGGAAGAGAAAATTACAGAAGAATAGGAGAAAGTATTGAGAGCAATTGACTTGTTCACTATCTTGAAAGTCATGACAGTTATGTCAATATTTATCAATTTCTCACTTTAACATGTGAAATTTATCATATGTCTTTATATATTATTAAAATTAGAGCAAATAGTACATAGACAACAAGTAGGGAAGAAGTGACGACAAATAGATAATGCATGTAAAACAGACTCTGGTAATACATGTGCATGGATCTGCATGTTCAGGAACCCAGACTAATTCTATATATGTTTTAGGTAAATGCAAAGATTCATCTAAATCAATTCATGTTCTTATTACAAGAGGGGAGTTCTGCAAAACTCGCTAAGCACATCTAGCTCTGCCCTGGGGCTGATTCAGGATCAGTGGAGAGGGCACAGGCCCAGATCCTGAGACTAACTCTCACCAGATGTAGCCCTTGAACACATCACATAGTCCCTTCATGCTCTGAGTTTACTTTTACATCTACCTGGAGGAAACATTGACTCCTACAAAAGATAATTGATGTGTAAATCAGATATGTAAATGGGAGTTAATTATGTATCACAGTATAATTACTCTCATCTTCTCTGGGTCCTTCTCTCTCTGAGGCATCCCGCCCCAGACCTTGCTTCATAGCAGGAGACATGAAAATAGGGCCCTCCATCTGCTGATGAAAACCAGCCCAGCTCTCATCCTATAGCTATGGGAGAGGAGCTCCAGCCCTGGACTCCCAGGTGTTCTCATATGGGGATCAGGACTGAACACAGATGACTCAACATGGAGTTGCGGCTCTGCTGAGTCTTCCTTGATGCTGCTTTAAAAGGTGATTCATGGAGAATTAGATATGTTGAGTGTGTGAGAGGATGTGAGTGAAGAAACAGTGGATGTATGTGGCAGTTTCTGATCAGGATGTCTCTGTGTTTGCAGGTGTCCAGCGTGAGAGGCAGCTGGTGTAGTCTGGGGAAACCTTGTTCCAGCCCTGGGAATCCCTAAAACTCTCCAGTGTGGCCTCTGGATTCACTGTTTATGGCCATACCAAGAGATGGGTCTGCCAGGCTTCAGAGAGGGACTGAGGTGGGTCTCAAGGATTAGTTGGAATGTTAGGTGGTAGCACACACTATGCAGACTCTGTGAATGGCCAATTTGCCATCTCCAGAGACAACGCCAAGAGCATACTGTATCTACAAATGGACGGTCTGAGAGCTGAGGACATGACCATGTATTACTGTGTGAAATATCTAGTGACAGGACATCGGTATGAGTCCAGACACAAATCTCCTTGTAGGAGGAAAAGGAGGGTGGTGTGATTGAGGGGACACCTTGGGACACACTGAGCCCAGCATTAGCCCCAGGTGCCCAGGGAGGATAAGGGATGACTTCCTGTCAGTAACTGAGCTGTTCCTGCCTCTAGCAGACTCTCCAGGCACCTGTCTATAGTTGTCCTCTTGAGCAGTTCGGGCCATTTGAGTCACTTTCTTCAACCAAGATTTTGGTGAGAGCTTGTAAATTTCTGTGCTGTCCAAGAAAGGTCCAGCAAGGTTACTGACTCTTCCGAAAGTCAAAATTTCTCCTCAGGGGACCCCATAACTCCCAGCATGATGTCTGCCTTCATTGACTGTGGAGCTCAGTCACATTCTGAGAGTAGATCATGGGACACAAGGCTTCAGCATGAGCCACACCAGGACCTCAGAGAGCACCAGCTGACCCTGGTCTAAGGGCACTGTGCACCCATAGGTTCAGGGATGGAGGTGTTCTCTCAGGGCCCTTATGGTGTGGGTTTCTATACAGAACACAGGCTTTTGTTTTATTTTCCTGGATGATATATGGGAACAAATATTAGTAATTCCCACACATACCCAAATTTCATTAATCATTAATTCTTCATGATGTTCTGGCACAGAGTTGCCCACTTTCATAGGAACTAAGTGTATTGAGGATCTGCCTTTCCCACTTTCATTGGATTCTGTCCATCATGAGATATTTTGAGTGGAGTACATCCAGCCCTACTCTCAAACTGTTCCTCTCTTCCTGCAGAGGAAGAGCAGATAATCGCTTGAGTGTCAGTCTGGAGTAGGATTCTGTCCTGCACACCTCAGGGACTGCAGAGATCCCAGTTGCACATCCACAGAGATGGGGCGTTTCTAACTGTGGGAAACCTTGTGCCATTCATCATTAGTGAACACTGCCCGGGTCTAACTGTGATGTTCAGAAGCGGGACACCCATCAGTCTGACTCACTGTGAATCTATTATGCAAGTCATCATCACCAGATATGCAGGGAATAATTAATTTACATTCCCCTGACACATTTTTCTCTTTGTTTTTAGTTTTATGTTTGGTGAGATAATGGAGCTACCACTTATGTGTTCCAACCTAATGAAGATTATTTGGATTACTAAACATCCAGTGGCTCCTGAGACTTTTCCTAGGCCCGTCTGTGAACTCTCTTGTGTAATCAAGTTTTGAGTGAAATCAGACAATGATGGATTAGCCAGATTCCCCCATCTCCATATATGATTGCCCTCAATATCTGATCAGGTTTCTTACTCTCCACTATGCCCTGGGTGATATCTGATTCCCCAGGTCTGACTTAGGCAAGAACTCTATTAGGTTGGTTGAGCTAGCAACCACCTGACCCCTGATCTGGCCCATTAATAATTTTCCATCATCTGACTCCCCTCCTGCTTTTCACCTACAAATGCACACTTACCTTCTTTGTATCTGGTATTTAATCCAATCTTGCCCCTGCACTGCAGAGTACTAGTCATGCTGGTGATGGCCGTGGCTGCTGTCTGTCCTCTCACTGTACTCTATCAAGTGTCACTGCATATTTTTTCTTTGACAAGTATAACCATAGTATTTTCTAATTTGTGTAGACATCTCAAAAATGGAAAAAAGTGAGGTTATTGATTTTACTGTAATGTACTGTTTGTGTAAAGTTCAACTTCAATGGTGGGTGCCCAGAACTCTTAAGCACCAAGAGTCACATTTCTCTGTCTAATTCTTTGCTCCTGGAATAAGAGAATCATCACAACATGAAAAGTTGGTGAGAATTTTAGATTTTAGAGTTTTATTGATTTTACTTATTTTTTACTTATTTGATTTACCCCTAATCTTCATGAATACATTGATTAAAAATAGATAGAGAACTTAGTTGAAAATACAAGATAGAAGATTAGTGTGAGAACAAATATGAGTAACTGCCAGGCCCAGTGTGTTCTCTCCTGGGAATGTCTCGATATCCCTTTTCACTCTGAAGTTCAGGCATTTTGTCAGAATAGAAAACTCCAATCGAATTTATTTTTTATATTGATGGAGGCACAGGCAGGAAGTATTTGAAAGCTTACCCCTGAACCAACATTCCGGAATCCCCTCTCTCTTTCCTGTGTCTACCTCCTTCTAAATCCCCTTCCTGACTGTACCTATTCACTGACTGTATATGGACACTGCCACACATGCTTTATCTTAGTAGTTTCTTCTCAGGTTCCAGGGAACCACTACTACCTCCGTTTATTTCATACCTCTGATCTGCACACGGGTGCCTTCACAGTCTCCCAATATCCCTTCCATAGACTCTGAGGTACCGGCTTCAGTCCTAACTTGAACATTTCTACCCTCTACCCTGTCTTCAGAGCCAGACCATCCATTAAACACCCCTGTTGCCAAACCCTCTGAACACGCGTACGGTAGTGAGTGAACTCACTAGCCCAGAGTTGTTCAAACCATGCACATTCTTGAGAAAATCTCTTGCTCATTTATAGCTCCTCATAGGCTCCTGGGAAGTGAGATCTTCGCCCTTAGAATATGATGCATGAAGCAGAGTTTGTGGATATTTGTGGGAATAGGACATGTTGTATGAGATTTGTCACAATGATTTATGATGAATGCCTTCTTTTGCTCTTATGGGGGTGAACTGGTGTCTGAGTTCTAAGGTCAGTTATACAGATTCTGCTTACTCTGTGACTTGTTCCCAACACACAACCTTGGACAAGAAGGCTCAGGTGAGTTTCCATGGTAGTCAGCCCTACATACAATTAGTTATACATCATTGCTGAAAAATTAAACATGTGTATAAGACTCCAACAAGAGAGAACACCTGGGAGTTTGTGACTGATTTCTACTGGGTTTCATTCATTGTGTGTTTTAATTTTTCTTATCTGAAATTGTGTCAAAAAATCAAGTCAGGACTCCTATACCACCATCAACTCACTAGTTTTACTCATTAGTTTCACTAATCCTCATCAAGTCAGGACTCCTATACCACCATCATTTACTAGTTTTTACTAGTTTCACTAGTTTTACTCACTAGCAAATGTCTGAAGTAACATAACAGACAAATCATTCCCACTTGAAATTAGCATGCAATTAGAATTAATCATACACAAATCAATGATTAATTATAATGGACACACAAGAAAAAAATACCTACAAGGTCTTTCAGCAAACAAACACAATAACTTTGTCTCCGGATGAAATACTTTCTAGATAAGTTTAGATATGATTTCATTTTTCTCCCTCTGTGGTGACGGTTATATTTTGCTTCACTGAACTTACAGCCTAACAGGGATTCAAAGAGCACAGCATATTAACAGGGAGGGAGAGACTCCATACATAAGCTCAAAATTCATCTTTTTTTCTACCATTGGCTGTTTTAATAAACTGCTATCAAAATTACTTGTTTCTCCTAAAGATGTATAGCTTGGCAGCACCATTTACAATAGCAAAAAAATGGAACCAACTGTGCTGCCCATCAAAACTGGACTGGATAAAAAAAATGTGGTATATATACACGATGGAATATCACACAGTCAGAAAGAAGAACAAATTATGGACTTTGCAGCAACCTGGATGGATTTAGAGTCTATAACATTCAGTGATTTATCACAGAAACAATGAACTGAGTACCACAGGTTCTCACTCATAAGTAGACCCTGAACCTTTACCGTAATATTATAAGAAAGGGATTGGCAGTAGCTGGAAACTGCTGGTGGGGGGAGTAGGGCAGATTACATCGAAAAGGGTACCTGATCTCAAACCAGGCAGGTGGGGACCAAAGGAAGGCCCAAACTTTACCTGCATGACGACCACTTGTATATCTGAACTTGAATTGTACCTCATATCTTAAAAATAAAAAGATGCCTACCTTGGCCTTTCACTTCATTATTTATTCCCAAAAATAAGTTGGAAACACCGAATGCTTGGCAGAGTGTGCTCAAGACAACTGGTTACCATTGAGAGACAGGTTTTTCCCATTTCTCCTATTACCTAAGCCACTATTTTAATTTCTCCAAGTCAAAATAAGTCATTTGTGGTTATAAGCAACTTATATATATATATATTTAATTATTTTAATTGACTTTACAATGTTTCTAAATCTATTTTATAAAGATAATTGAAATGTCTAAAATATCCAAGTATATTTTAATTTTTTTGTTCTACCTATATTTTCCAAAATTTATAAAACAGACAAGTATCATAATTTAAAAATAGAATTGGCTGGGAGCTGTGACTCACACCTGTAACCCCAGCACTTTGGGGAGGCCGAGGTGGGAGGTTTGCTTGAGCCCAGGAGTTCAAGACCAGCCTGGGCGACATACTGAGACCTCATCTCTACAAAAAAAAAAAAAAAAAATTAGCTGGGTGTGGTGGCATATGCCTATAGCCCCAGCTACTCAGGAGGCTGATGTGGGAGGATGGCCTAAGCCCAGAAGATTGAGGTTATGGTGAGCCATGATTATGCCACTGCACTCCATCCTGAGTGAGACCCAGACTCAAAAAAAAAAAAGAGTTATACTAAATATCTTTTAACATGCTAAAGGGAATGGGAAATAGTCCTAGACTCTAAAACCATCATAAAATGAGACAATTCTTAAACTATATTATTAAAAGTCAATACTGATCACAGCATCCCAAGCCATGATTACCAAGTAGGTTATGCTCTTCAGGTTGACATAGTTCAATCTTCCAGGAGTTGCAATAATGATATCTACACCTTTTCTTAGGTCTTCGATTTGTTTGACTCTATCTCCACCACCATATACACAAACACTTCAAAAAAATCCAGGTTCATGGTTAGGAAAAAGAATATCTTACCGCAACTCAAAATGCCAAGCAATCTAAGCATTTTAGGTCTATTTTTAAAAAGGTATAAAAATAAAAAAAGGTCATCAGCTGCCTTCAGTGACATCTGCGCCTTTCTAGAACTCTGCACACCCTTCAGTCCAGTGTTGTCTCCTGAAGTGCCACATTTGTACCATTACTTGACCCTGTTGCCCAAGCTTAATTGGTCAGATCAGGGTAAGAACAGCCCTTTTGAGCCATTTAGAGTCTCTGGATGTGTGAGATGTGATGGGGAGAATTATAAAGCTACTGGTGATCGGAGAACTGGTGAAGGAATGGCTGAAAAGAGGACTTATCTTCTAAGACCTTCATAGGAATACTTAGAACATTCAGCTTGCACTTGAAGAGCTAATTCCCGAGTATGTGTAAGGACTAACATGCCAGGCCTATTCCTTTTTTTTTTAACCCTTTGGAGAGAAGACAGTTTAATATTAAACTACCTGTCTCAGATGTGTAGCATGTTCAGTGTTTAAAATTTATAGTAATGTGGTCAGGTGTGGTGGCTCATGCCTGTAATCCCCACACTTTGGGAGGCTGAGGTGGGAAGACTGCCTGAGCCCAGGAGCTAGAGACTAACTTGGGCAACATAGTGGGACCTCATGTCTACAAAAATTATTTTTTAATTAGCTGGGTGTGGTGGCACATGCCTGTGGTCCCAGCTACTTGGAAGCCTGAAGTGGAAGGATAGTCTGAGCCCAGGAGGTCAAAGCTGGGGTGAGCTATGAGCATGCCACTGAACCCCACCCCAGGTGACAGAATGAGATTTTGGCTCTCAAAAAGAAAAAAAAAGGTTTGTAGTAATCAGTATCAAAGTCAGAAACAATCACAAACATATGTATGCCTTTTGTGAGAAAGTGTACGGTCAGAAGTTCCCTCAATATGCTACAGGCTGGATAAAGAGAAGGTGTTACATTCCCTTAGTTTGATCCACAAACTTAAAAAAAAGAACTGATATCATGTAGAAATGTAAAAATACTTCCCCTTATGAATATTCATGTATTTTCAAGGACTTAAGATTATCAGAGTTTAGTGGTAGGTTTTTAATAAAT